>VUYV01000721.1:0-34904 GCA_008711295.1 Anarhynchus alexandrinus | reverse complement strand
AATGTTTAGCTCGCTTTACAACAACACCCCCAGCTCCTTTTATGCCAGAGCAGTTTCCCAGCACCCCCCCCCCAGCCTGTTAGGGTTGGGGGGGGGGGGGGAGGTTGTTGTGCCCAAAGTGTAAGACCCGGCATTTAGCCTTGTTGGAACTCGTACAGTTTGCCTTGGCCCATCAATCTAGTCTGTCTAAATCCCTCTGCAGAGCCTCCCTACTCTCAGGCAGATCAACACTTCCACCCAGCTGTACCCTGATGGTACAGCTGATAAGGTTGACAGAGGTAGAAGCAATACCACCCAAACTCGTGGTCCATGGACCTCATGCTCCCTTGCTCGGTTTGATAGCAGAATGGCTTAAAAGCCTCCACATGCCACCTCCCCAGAGAGCCTGGCCAAAGGGCAGGGCAGACTGTGATAGTTCATTCCCTTCTCCTTGATCTTTCCCTTTTCCTTGATCTTCAAGTCTTCACAGGAAGCCTTTGAAGCAGCACATACAAGGGCAAGAGCTGCTGCCTTAGGTTTAGAACTTCACAAATTACATCCATCTTTTACCCAGCTCAAGATGTTCTGTTGAACAATAAATGCAGATACCAAAGACTCATTAAGGCACTTTTCTCCAAGCACCAAGTTGGAGTATATCCAGGTTTTCAAAGGCTGGACATCATTTAGCCAATCTGCATCCTCTAGAGCATCTCAGAGGTAGACATTTAGCCTGTTAGCCTCAATATTGCTTGAAGATTTCAGACATATGGCTCCTGATCATTTTTCAAATGTGCTTCAGATTCAGTCTGCAGAAAAAAATCCAAATTATTCCTTTCTCCATGAAAATATGTTACAATACTAGTTCCCCCCCCCCCCGAGCTGTTTCGTATTTCTTTGAACTTTTTTGTTAAAAGAAGGAGAAATAGACTGTAAAGGAACGGGGATACATTTGACTTCCATTCATCTGAAAGGGTGTATTTCAAATGTTGCATAGCATTTTCTAACATAATTAATAGAACAAACTAATAATTGTTTTTGCATTCATCTTGAGAGTTTCTTACATGTGCCAAGTGATAATTTGGACACGGATTAGGCCATCAGCATCAGAAAAGAAATTCAAAAGTCTGAGGGGGAGATTTTGAAGGACAATTATGATTTATAATCTGTGCTTTATAAATTCTGATTTATAATCTGTGATTTATAAATTGTGATTTACAAACCGTGACTATTCTTTTATTGTGTACTTTGTTTCACTATGGTATCTTCGTCTTGTTCAGTTTGAATTTAACACATGTCATTAAGCCATTTGTTTATTTGCAAAACTTGCTAAAAATCTCTAAGTTAAATGGAGACAGCATTACGGTACTTTTGGAGAATTATGACATTAGTTCTTCAGAGCTCATGTAATAGATGTACTAAATGAACTTAAACAAGGACTTGCAAAGATATTTCCCGATTGCTCATTTTTTATGAGAGCTGCTCATATTAGGGGGTCTTACAATATTTGTTTTATTATCTCCAGTTTCTTGTAACCACTTTCAGCTGGGATTCCATTTAAGACTTTGATCATTCTTGGAGCTTGTATGGCAGAATGAAAAGGAAATATGGCCTCTAAGAAAGAAAACGCTTCAATAAAAGAAAATCCATTCTGTAGGTGGAGGTGTTTGGATGGACCATAGAAAGTCAGATATTTCAATTAAGTTTGGATTTGGACAAAATGTTACTGCCTGAAAATCATTCCCACCTGATGAGACACCTGTGAGCAATAGGATAATGCATCAAGTCCAGCTACTAAAAGACTTTAAAATTTTTCCACTGTTAATGCTTGCGTTGGTTTCAGCAGACAGAAGGTAAGGTAACCCTCCTGCATATACAATAGTGGCTTCAATAATTTTGAACAGTGTCAGTGTGGTCTAAGAGAGTGACTGCCATCACTCTCTTTTGCAATGGGGACTGCAAGGGATAGGACAGTCAACACTAGTCTGCACAAAAATAAAATAGTTGGTAAATATTGGGGGGAACATTACTCAGAGAACAGCTCCTCAGGTTCAATTGCGCTAGACACGGGGACATTCACTGTGTTACTGGATCTGCCATCCTGTTCACCAAGGCTCCCATCCTGCAAACACAATGACCTCAGAAGACATGACATTATTTAGGGTGCTGTGTCATGGTCTAAGGCAGGACAGCCTCCTTCTGTTTTGTCACAGTTTTAGCTCAGCATAAACTGACTATGAATCCCCACCTCCAGGTGCAGGGGGGTTGCTGAGTCTTTACAAGATGCTTCAGACCCCAGTGCTAGCAATCTGGCAGCTCTCACCAGCCCAAAGTCACTTCCAAATCATATGTTTGGGCACTGCATTAAGTATTTGGCTTTCAGTTAGCAATAGCATGAGCAGAGCTCTCTCTGTGCTGAGTTTCAATCTTGCACTGTTTCCCTGTAGCCCTTGAACCTGAACTTGCACCAGCCCACCAGACATGTGGTGAGACTGAATTTTGTCCTGTGACGGAGCTCCTGACTGCCCACTCATTTTTCAGTCAATCAAAAGACTGGTTTTTTGGACATTGTGGGGACAGAAGAGACTCCTTAAAAGATTTTATAGCACAGAGAGAGGATTACTGCAGCAGAGCTCACCCATCCCTTCATCTGACCTGCACTAACTGGGGTAAGGTGGGAAGGGGGAAGCAGATGCTGAGAGACCACAGTGTGCCCCTGTTCTTGCTCATAGGAGAAGCATCCTCACAGGACAGCCCCAGCCTCGTCCACCACCTAAGGAACGCAGGAGGGAATCCAGCCCCTTCACAGCCGTTACGCACACACTAAATAAAACAGCAACTTGTGGCATGAAACTTGTCTCCCTAAATAATTTTGTTTGGATGTATTAACACAGCACTGGCCAGAGTGCAACCGCTGCCAAGCCCTCACCCTCCCCTTCCACCATTCAGCCTCTGACAAAACTGTTAGTGCTGTTGTAAGTAGGATATCTTAATGCAACACACACATACGCACGATCCCTTTAGATTCTGGTTTATATCTTCAATGAGAACCTTGGCAGCTGTAAAAATACATGTTGGTCTGGTCACTAAGCTAAAGATTTTTTTTTCCTCTAATTTCATACACAGTTATTAAAAGAGCCAGGACTTTTGGCAGTGACATTGTGCAGTTCTGTCAGCTAATCCCTCCCCCCATACACAAGTTAAAAAATGATTAATTAAAATCCATCCCAGCTTGTATGATTAATATATTTAAACAATTTGAAAATCGACATGCTTTTCATTGTTGTCTGCTTTACAATGTGATGCTTCATCAGAATGAAAGAAAGCGGAATGTTAACAGGGCTAGGATGTTAATTACTTACGTCTGAGCCCCCCAAGCTCAGTAACCAGTTACAAGCACGAGCATCCGGAAGTGACAAACAGATTTTTACAAGGCATTACACCAAGTTTATCCAGTATTAGTGGCTGGATATATCAGCATGTCTACATTAGCTCTTTCATTTTGGTTGAACACAGTGCTCTTCATTTACTGCCTTTCACTCCTGGGCGAGCATTGCTGGGCACTGTTGGACAGCTGGTACCATTTCATCCTGGGGGTGATTTCATCATTAGCACTGGGAGTCCCATCCCGTGATTGCCATCTCACTAATGAGTACATAAACCGCTTCCTAGGGCTGGGCTAGGGAAGGGTAGCAAATGCTTCCAACTCTGCTGGTTTGCAAGTTTTAAGGGAATGCACAAATATAGAATGTTTTCTGGCATCTGAGCACCTATCTGGTTTGCTGCTGCCAATGCTAGTGCTGTTCTTTCCAATAGCAATAGTATGAACCCTTGTCTGAAAGGCAGGACCAGAGCAGAGGTTTGGGAGATGCCATGTGCTTTAGGTGTGTGAGAATATGGTTGGAGTGAGCAATGAGATGCTCACAGTTGGGGAGATAAGGGTGCGCATTTAGAGCTTTGGTGTGCAGGGGATTGTGCAGAAGGAAGGTTACATGAGCTAACTGGAATCTGGGATATGGAAAGTAGGAGGGTGAATGGACATCCGAGAAATCAAAGTGGGCTGCTGCTGCCATCGCTGATGGTGTTGTGGACACTGATTTTGGGACTCCTACATTTGTCCAAGTACTCATCATTTATGTTTGAGATCATCGAGTCCAACTGTAAACCTAACAGTGCCAAATCTACCACTATACCATGTTCCCAAGTGCCACATCTACAAGTCTTTTAAATACCTCCAGGGATGGTGACTCAACCACATCCCTGGGCAGCCTGTTCCAATGCTTGGTAACCTTTTCAGTGAAGAAGTTTTTCCTGATATCCAATCTAAACCTTCCCAGGCACAACTTGAGGCCATTTCCTCTTGTCCTATCACTTGCTACTTGGGAAAAGAGACTGACATTCACCCTACTCAATCTCCTTTCAGGTAGTTGTAGAAAGCAATAAGGTCTCTCTTGAGCCTCCTTTTCTCCAGACTAAACAACCCCGGTTCCCTCATCCACTCCTCATAAGGCTTGTTCTCTAGACCCTTCACCAGCTTCATTGCCCTTCTTTGGATGCGCTCCAGCACCTCAATGTCTTTCTTGTAGTGAAGGGCCCAAAACTGAACACAGTACTCAAGATGCAGCCTCACCAGTGCTGAGTACAGGGGGATGATCACTTCCCCAGTCCTGCTGGCCATGTTATTCCTGATACAAGCCAGGATGCTATTGGCCTTCTTGGCCACCTGGGCACACTGATGGCTCATATTCAGCCGGCTGTCGACCAGCACCCCCAGGTCCTTTTCTGCCAGGCAGCTTTCCAGCCAGTCCTCCCCAAGCCTGTAGTGTTTCATGGGGTTGTTGTGACCCAAGTGCAGGACCTGGCACTTGGCCTTGTTGAACCTCATACCATTGGCCTCAGCCCATCGATCCAGCCTGTCCAGATCCCTCTGTAGAGCCTTTCTACCCTCAAGCAGATCAATACTCCTGACCAACTTGGTGTTGTCTACAAACTTACTGAAGGTGCACTTGATCCCCTCGTCCAGATTGCTGATAAAGATATTTAACAGAACTGGCCCCAATACTGAGTCATTTGTGACCAGCCATCAACTGGATTTAACTCCATTCACCAAAACTCTTTGGGCCCAGCCATCCAGCCAGTATTTTACCCAGTGAAGAATATACCCGTCCAAGCCATAAGCAGCCAGTTTCTCCAGAAGAATGCTGCAGGAAACAGTGTCAAAGGCTTTCCTAAAGCTAAACAATGTTCACAGCCTTTCCCTCAACTGCTAACCGGGTCACCTTATCATAGAAGGAGATCAGGTTTGTCAAGCAGGACCTGCTTTTCATAAACCCATGCTGACTGGGCCTGATCACCTGCTTGTCCTGCATGTGCTGTGTAATGGCACTCAAGATGATCTTCTCCACAACCTTCTCTGGCATGGAGGTCAGACTGACAGGCCTGTAGTTCCCCAGATCCTCCCTGGGCCCTTCTTGTAGATAGGCGTCACATTTGTTAATGTCCAGTCAACTGAGACCTCCCCAGTTAGCCAGGACTGCTGATAAATGATGGAAAGTGGCTTGGTGAGGGCTTCCACCAGGTCCCTCAGTACCCTTGGGGGGACCCCATCTGACCTCATAGACTTGTGTGTGTCTAAGTGGTGTAGCAGGTTGCTAATCATTTCCCCTTGGATTACAGGGGCTTCATTCAGCTCTCCATCCTTGTCTTCCAGCGCAGGGGCCTGGGTACCCAGAGAACAACTGGTCTTACTGTTAAAGACTGAGTCAAAGAAGTCTTTAAGTACCTCAGCCTTTTCCTCATCCTTTGTCATTATGTTTCTCTCTGCATCCAATAAAGGATGGAGATTTTCATTAGCCCTCCTTTTATTGTTAATGTATTTATAGAAACATTTTTATGTTATGGCAGTAGCCAGATTAAATTCTAGTTGGGCTTTGGCCCTTCTAATTTCCTCCCTGCATAACCTCACAACATCCTTGTAGTCCTTCTGAGTCACCTGCCCCTTCTTCCAAAGGTCATAAACTCTCCTTCTTTTTTTCCTGAGTTGCAGCCAAAGCCTTCTGTTCATCCAGGCCAGTCTTCTTCCTCGCTGGCTCATCTTTCAGCACATGTGGACAGCCTGCTCCTGCACCTTTAAGATTTCCTTCTTGAAGAATGTCCAGCCTTCCTGGACTCCTTTGCCCTTCAGGACTGCCTCCCAAGGGACTCTGTCAACCAGACCCCTAAACAGGCCAAAGTCTGCCCTCCGGAAGCTCAAGGTAGCAGTTCTGGTAACTCTGCTCCTTACTTTTCTGAGAAATGAAAACTCTGTCATTTCATGATTGCTATGCCCAAGATGACCTCCAACCATCACATCACCCAGAAGTACTTCTCTGTTGACAAAAAATAGGTCCAGTGGGGCGCCTTCCCTAGTTGGCTCACTCACCAGCTGTCAGGAAGATATCTCCCACACACTCCAGGAACCTCCTAGACTGTTTCCTCTCTGCTGTATTGTATTTCCAGCAGACATCTGATAAGTTGAAGTCCCCCAGGAGAACAAGGGCTGGCGATTGTGAGGTTTGTCCCAGCTGCTTAGAGAATATTTCTTTTACCTTTTCATCCTGGTTAGGTGGTCTATAACAGACTTCCACAGTGATATCCACCTTGTTGTCCTTTCCCCTGATTCTTCCCCATAAACACTCAACCCTATCAAGCTCTAGACATTCAAAACACTTCCTAATATACAGGGCTACCCCACTGCCTCTCCTTCCTTGGCTATCCCTTTTGAAGAGTTTATAGCCATCCATTGCAGCACTCCAGTTGCGTGAGTCATCCCACCGTGACTGAAACTGTATCATAGTTTTCCCACTGTACAATGGCTGCCAGCTCCTCCTGTTTGTTGCCCATGCTGCAAGTATTGGTGTAGATACACTCCAGTTGGGCTATTGTTCCCACAACCTTTTTGGGGTGAGAAGCCCTAATTCCTACATGACTGTTCTCAGGTGCTCCTGTAGTGTCTACCACATCAATAACCCTTGTGTCTTTGTTGCCACATGGATCTCCATCCCCTACCTCCACTGACATGGCAGACTGAAACTCCTCAATAGCACACCTCAAGCATTGACGTGCCATGCCCAGGCTTGCCTCTAGTGAGCCTGGTTTTATCCCTTTCCCCCTTCAAGTCTTTTTTAAAGATCTTTCAATGAGTCTTGCTAACTCCTGCCCAAACATCCTTTTTCCCCTTTGAGAAAGGCGTACCCCATCTGTCACCAGCAGGCCTGGTGTCATGTAGATCCACCCATGATCAAAAAAACCAAAATTCTGCCAGTGACACCAGTCTCAGAGCCAGGTATTGATCTGTGGGGTCTTCCTGTTTCTTCCCTCATTTTCTTCCCTGCAACTGGAAGGATAGAGGAGAACACTACTTGTGCTCCTGATCTCTTAACCATTCGTCCCAAGGCCTTGAAGTCTCTTGATTGCTCTTGGACTTCTTGTAGCAAATTCATCGCTCTCTACCTGAAAAATCAATAATCGATAATAATCTGAGGGCCGTACCAGGTTAGGAAGTTTTCTCTTCATATCTTTAACCTGAGCCCCAGGAAGGCAGCAGAACTCTCAAAGAAGTAGGTCTGGTCTGCGTAGTGGGCCTCAGAAGAGGGTCTCCTATAATAATGATCCATCTTTTTTTCTTTATGGAAGCGATTTTGGCACACAATGTAGCCCAACTTAACCTCGATAACACTTCCAAGCTAGATGAACCATCATCCTCTTCATTGTTCACTTCCACTTGCAGACCCTTGTACCTGTTATGCAAAGGCACCTGGGAAGGTGGGGTAGTCATGGAGGAGACGCACGTGCTGTGCTGGGCAGGAACTTGTTGCCATTCCCCCCTATCCCTTAGGTTACTGCAATTTGCCAGGTGGAGAGAGAATAGGGAATCCTTCATATCATGTGTCCTGTCTGCCTGTTGGGCCTGTCCCAGGGAAGGTAGGGTGTGGTTCCAGTAGTCTATCTCTCTCTCGGACTCCTTCCTTGGTACAGACCACTCTGGCCATACTAGCCCTGGTCAGTGTAGCACTAGCAGCCTGACTTTGCCATTAACAAAGGTATTTCTGTGGAGTCAAATGGGCTTGTTGGTGGCAAATCTAGAACTATAAAAGGCTTTAGGCACCCAAAATAAGACTTTAGCACCTCCCAATCAGAACTTAGAACCAGCACCCACAGCTTTGTACACAGAGGTGTACAAATGTACTTACATCTGTGCGTTGGGGTGTGCCTGTCTTGACAGGACTATGCTGCTCAGTGCCTGCCTCATAGTTAAGCCCTATCATGACCACAGATGTGGCATTTTTCTACATATTTCACAAAAATGACTTGATTCATTCAGCAATCTCTGAGCAAGCCCATTGAATGATGCTCTGTATGAAATCCTGTGGTCGGTGTGGCTTTCCTTCAGAGCCCAGAGGGTGACAGTGGTGGCATGACTCCTGCTTTAACAACAACTATATTCCTCCGGGTGCAAGGGATTTGCGGGGGGTAAGGCATATATTTCTCCCCTCCAAGTGCCACACTCGCTGGGCCATCCTGGGAGGGTAAGGTCACTCCCGACCTTTCTGCTCAGCCTACACCACATGACTTCTAGCAATGAAAGATGCATTTAGCTGGAGTCAGTGGGGGCATAATTTCTTTTCCAGATGTGAGAGCAGTCACCACCAGAGATGTGAGTTTCCATCCCTTGGGCAAAGAAGAAAACTGACCCCTTCTCAGTGGGTGCCTTAACCACTGGGTGCTTGGACAATCAGGACCTCCTGTGCAGCCATTTCTAATTAAAGAGGTGGTCCTAATGAGGTCCTTCAGAAAAAAACAGGATTACCACCTGATTTCAGGAGAGTTCCAGGTTCTTCAATAAATAAAGAACAGAAAAAAAAAAAAGAGACTAGAGTTTAACTGTTATAGATATCAGGGTGTGCAACTTAGTTATACTAAGCTGCATAACTCAAAGTTTCCCTTTCCTGACTTCTTGTGGTTTGAACTACAGGATAGCAGAGGGATGGCTGGTGTTTTAAGGAAATTTTCATTTTTATCTCTATGTATTAAAGAAAGAACATTAATATGTCAATGTAGCATTGTGGATATAAGCACTCAAAAGTCATGCATCGTTTCTGTGTGATTAGATCTGCTGTGTCACAGCAGAAACCTTTTCTTCCTCCTCTTGCCTCCCTGATTGACATCAGCGTTACTCTTAAAAAAACTACAGTACAGACAAGTATGAGAACTTGTACGTACCAGCAGAAGAAACTGAATAGCTGAATCAAGAGCTACAAATATTTTCACAATTATCATTCATTTGCATTGGGTACTTTTGAGTAATCTGAAGAATCAGCATTGAAGTGAACCAGGTTGCTTGTTATGCCAGCGTGTGAATGCATGGGAATGTTGGGACATCGGTTGCAGAAAGGATGGTTATTCTGCAGCTTGGGACAGTTAGTCTACTAGACAGCTGGAGGCTGTAGGTCAACATTTAATTCTGTTTGTTGTTCTTCACAAAAGACAAATGTCTCCTCTACTAGCATTTTTCCCTTTTAATATCCAGCCCTTTGGTACCACAAAAAAGAAAGTACTATTCAGAACAGTGTCTCTGCAAACAAGAGATAAAGCAAATGCCAAGCCAAGACGCCTTAGCGATGCCGACATCTTCAGATCAGAAAGAGAGGACTAGGCCAGAGGCAAGAAAATCTGTCTCGTCCTTCCACCGCATGACATTCAGAGAAGTAAATGAATCTGGGCATTTTAACGTTATCAGATTTGTAGATTTTGAGCATATGCTGCAGGATGTGCTCTCAGGGAATGAAGAAAACTGAAAAATAGGCCTACAATATGAAATTATCTGTAGACTCACACAAATAAGTGTGCTAGTAAATCAAAAGTCCTTGTGTTTAGAAATGGACTTGTAGGGAACACTGCAGTTGCGGTCATTATTGCAGACAACAGGTAATCATTTAAAAGCAAGAGGTGGGGTTTTGATGAAATTAATTTGGTCTCAGTTGCCTTACCTGAAATCAAATTGATCCCAAGTAAACTGTCTAAAGTATAGACTCTAGACAGTAGTGCCGGTTTGCTCCTTCTGACAAGGACTTTGGCATTACAATGAGTTCTTAATATTCAGAATTTAAGGACCCTCTGGAATTTGTAAATGAACGTACAATGCCCTCCAAAGATTTCAAACCCTTGCTTACCTTGGACTAGATACAAAAATCATATCTGCAGTTTTTCCCAGTAGTGTGTGTGTGCACACGTGCACTAGAAAAGTCTTCTCATTTTGTGGCTGTAGGGTGATAGTCACTTGAACTTTCTTTTAATTGATGATGAAGGTTGAAGTTATGAATATGGGTAAATTTATCAGTCAGTCCTGTTCTAAGTGAAGTCTGAGGGATGCCTGCTTCTCAGTTCCCTGGAGGTGGATCGGACTCTCAGAGGTTTGTACTCCATACCTTGCCTATGGACCTCCTCATGTGGGTACTGAAGGGCCCTTGCCACCAGCAGCAGAGAGTTTAATCTTGGTTTAGCAGACTTAATATTGGCACTGTGGGATGGCACAGTACAAGAAATGAGATCAGTCATATACTAGAACAGACTTTGTGCTTTGCTTTGTGGTCTGTCTACCAGTACCTGGCTTTTTGACGTTGCTCATAGTTTGGCCTGACCTGAGAAGACAGGTAGCTATGGCAGTAAACTCTTTTGCATGGGCTAGAGGATGGCACATCCACTTTGATTTTTGTAATTACTTACTTTATTTGGTATTAAAGCCAAACTATACAAAACATGCCTATGGAGCATACTAGGAAACAAGCATACAGCATTCATTTGCATGAGACAGTGGGGCCCCTGTTAAAAATACAAAGAAGCTGCATCAAAACAAAAATTAAAGGTTCAGCTAGCAATCCTCTGAACACCAAGATTCTGCTGCAGAGCAGCCAGGCAGGTAAGGTGTAGGGTTCAAGGGATCTGGTTAGGGGGCTCCCACCTCTTGTATGCTTTGAAGGATTGCAGGGCAGAGGGTGCAGAGAGGTGAGTTTTGTAATGAAACTCTAAGACTTTAGATTAGCTTCCACATGGGACTTATTTTTATTTTTTATAAATATTGTAAGTGATTCCCATCCATCATGACAGCAGATGTTAATAACATCAGAGCTACAGGTTCTGGATATATCACCTGGAAGCGCTGGACTCCACAGCCGGTTCCCATGCTCAAAAATGGGCCTGGCACCTGTGGTGAGCAATGACAGTGACAGTGGCACTTGTTGGTGGCTTTATCAATAGATGGCTCCACTGGCTTAAATCCTTAGGCTGCAGGCAAAGGTAGCAAGGCAGCACTTTTAGTGTGCAGCATCTTTGATCTAGTGAGGTTCTAGGTTCTTCTATAGGAAAAAAGCTTAATTAGGTACTTCATCCAAATGAGCAGAAAGCACGTTAAGGAAAGCACAGGAATAAAGAAAAGCAGCAGCCATATGCCATTGACCTGTAGTGGCTATGACAGAACCTGCAGTAGTTCACATCACTGTCAGAAGGGTGGATTTTGTGGCACAGAGAAAGCTGCACTCTGTGTTATAGATCAACATAAACATGTAACTCTTTCTGCCACCTTTCTGGAGAGGCACAGCCAACTACTCACACCATTTGCATCCAGCCCAACATGCTACACCAAATGCCAGTCAATGGTAAAGTCAAGTGATACTGTTGAACAACTACAAGGAGCCCATTGTCCCCTTAGCCACTTCCTCTTTAGCAACTGAGCAGGCTTTTAAATGTCTAGGAGTCATTAGCAAAGACAGTCCAGGTGGGAGGGCTTTGCAGTAGGTGGTGTCACCTGAGGTAGCCTAATCCTATCCCAAGCAGCAGACATCACCCAGTTGTAGAGGCAGTCAGGCACTGCATGATGGTGAGTCAGAGCCACGAATTAAGTGATTTGGAGCCCTGGCTCAAAGCAGTGTGTTGTGCCTCTGGACAGTTGTATTAATGTCAGGGTAAAACAGATGCGAATATCCCATCCTGTTCTTCTCTTTTGGGGAAATACACTTGAAATGCAGGCTGGTTAGCTAGCACATAGCTGAAGTTTGTCTGTATGGATGTGATATACATAGCTGTGTGCACTCCATACTGAGTCAACTGCGGTGAGGACTCCATGCCAGCTCCCATACATAGACTGAGCTTGGGAGGAAGCTTCCTTTGAGAAAGTTCACCCTGTAAACTATCTAGCCAACAGCAGCACCAGACACAAGTACTTCAAGAGGAAGCACTTTTTAGCAGCATTGTCTGTGTGTCTATCCAGTTCAAACTAAATCTCTAATAGTTTCCTGCATTGTGACCTGACCACTGAAAAATATGTAGTAGGGCCCAATTGCCAAATGGGTTGGGCAGCACTACACTCTTTCGGTGAATCATATGATTAGGAACTGATGGAAAAGGTGTTCTTATTTAGCAGCTGGTAAGAATTGGTAGGAATCTGGACATCAGCATCTCAAATAATGAGGCTCTAAAATGGTGCTACAGATTCTCCTGGTAGTAGTAGGTGCATTTATTCATTAATGCCAAAATAAGAAAAAGCGTAGTTTTAAATATCTGGCAATAACTTTATCTAGACATTTGAAGAGCATAGTAAAAGAGTCCCTCTAGGAGGAACTGAACATAGGAGTCCCCATACTGAATATTAGCATTTGTCCCTCTTGTTAAACAGTATCCAGCCCAGGGAGGTCTGCGTGCAACTTCTGAAGGCTCAACAAAAGATAACTGAGAAAAGCAAGCTATTCTCATGGCTTCACTGTGCAGGAGTCCCCACTTCCACTGGGAAAAATTTAGATAAGCTTGAAAACCACCACTCTCATCCAGGAGAAAACAGAAGACTTTAGATGGGTGAGAAAGAGCTTTTCCATCCTGCCAAGTTTTTTCAAGCTTCCACAAATTTCCCTCATTCATGTTGTGTTGAAACTGAGACCTTTTGAAATGTTGCATGTCAAAAAAGAAAGCCAGACCCACAATAATCAACAGGTCTGAAATTAAGGCTGTCAGCTGGGACGTGGGAGGCCCAATTCAGCTCCCCATGTTCCCACCCGACTTGGGAGTCAAGGTTCCCCAGTAGTTCTTGGCTGGCAACCTAGAAGGGAGATTGGTTTTTCAAAGCAATGAATGCTCCCTCAGAGCTGGCCTCTAGGTTCCCAGCTCCCCTGCACACTGCCAAAAACGCTTGGGGTTTCAGGGCATCTGGCTCTGCCAGTGGAGCTGCAAGGAGATGGTAGCCTTTGCACCCAATTGTCTTTAAGAAATGTGGTTATAAACAAAGTTGGCTCTTAGACCTGAATACATCTTTGATTTCTGGAGTAGAAAAGGGCATACTGTATCAAAAAGAAAAGTCAGCAAAATTTTCTGATCACTTGGAAACAATTTCTGTCTTTAAGACATAGCAGGTTTGAAAGGATCAGTGGCTTTATTGCTTGCCTTTCATTTCATGGTACAAAATATGAATGGGGTCCCAGCAAGTACAGGGGAATTAGTAGAGCCTAAATTTACGTGACAGTGAGAAAAGAAAAGAAAAAACACATGCAGTTCATTTGTTTAATGGGATTTCGGTGAGCAAAGTGAACATCTAAATCAGATGTGTGCATTTTACTTTTTACTAGGACATGCACCTGCAAGAAGCATTCTCAGGGATGCAGATGTCATGGATGGGGATATGGTATATTGTTTCCCAGTGGAAACCTCTTCACATTCAAGGCCACCACCTACGCCTTTTAATTTCATTGTGAATGAAAGCGCAGGCATTCACCATGGCCACATAGGCCCAGAAGGAGGAGAGAGGAAATCCTTTGATATTCAAAGACTAAATAAAATAGATTTTGCAAAATTAACTATGACTTATGAATAGAAATGATAAAAGTTAGCATCTCTGAAGGCCTGTGGTACTAGTAAAACCGGTATCACAAAAGAATAAAAATTAAAAAGGGCCAACTTGCTCCTTCAAGATGTTACAAGGTTGAAAGGGGCCGTTAACATGGACTGCAAGCACAGATTGTGCTGCCAAGCATTGTCAAAATGAAACCAGCAAATACACTAATCAAGGCAAGTATTTGCTTAACAAATGGTCATGCAAACTGCATTGCTTTATTTGGGGTTTTGTTCCTTACTAATTCTCCCCCCACTGCTCTGCCTGCCCTCAGAGCACCGCAAGCCAGTTCAGGCTGAATGCGAGCAGAGGTGACCCTGTTGGCTTGAGTAGGTTGTCCTGCCAGTAGCCCTCTGTTGAGTTTAGGAGGCCAGGCCAGGCCAGGCCATCCACCGGTGTGAGCAATGGTGGTGCCACAGGATGGGTAACCTCTGGACAGCTCTGGCATTGCTGCTTTCCATTTTCCTCCCTCTGACTTGACAAGGCATTGAAGCTGAAGTCTCAGCTACTCCAGAGCCTCCTGATTTTAAGATATTGGCTTTCAGATGATCAGCAGTCTACCCTTCCCAGACCATGACCGGTATCCCCTGGCATAGGTTGGCTAGTCACCGCTTCTCCTTGGCCAGGCAGAAGTCCCGGGGATCTGGGCTCCTATTAGCAAGTTGAAGGGAAGTGCACCCCGTTTGAGTCTTCCCCTATTCCACGTCCTGTCAGCGAGTGCAGGCTTCATTTAGTACTAATCCATCCCAGCCGCACACATGGCTAGGAGGGCTTTTAGATTTCAACGTCTGAGTTTCAACGTCGCCACATGACTTTCCCATTAAGGAGTCAGGGAGAAAGTCCAGCTCGTGTGCTGGGAGGGCTCAGCCCCTTGCTGGCCACTCCCCGGCAGAGCAGGGCATGCCATGGCTTGCCTTCTTTGGAAACCCCAGCCATCCCCAGGCGCAACAGGGTGAAATAAGGACAGTTTGCTTTATCTTTAAATTTCCTTGTTTTCTTGGGCACCAGCCAGACCCTTTGTTTTTTGAATATAGTTGTTTGTGGTTTAATTTCCTTTGGGTTTATTTTTTTTAGTTTATTTTTTTTTTAGTATTATTATACCAGCAAAAACTCAGCTTCTCACTGGAATTGTATTAGAAAAGGGACAAGACGGAATGCAAAAGCTTGATGAAATTCAATGGTTCTCCCATGTGATCTTGCAAGGTTGTGCAGTAGTGTGCAGTAGTACTGTGTGCCACCACTACAGGACAACCTGTCCTTAGTGGCATTGATGGTCTAACTTTTACAAGCAAGAGCCAGAGGAAACTGGCTGCCACGGGGTCTTCATCTCCCTTGTTCTGCCCAAGTCTGTTGAGGGCCCAGAGCAGGGCTTGAGCTGCAGACCTCGGACATGTCCAGGTGTGTTAATGCTTGCTTCTGATATTCTGTTAGGTCATTGATGGTGAGATCTTTCCTTGGAAAAGACCTTGCAAACAGACCATCAGACATAAATCATGGGAACATCCAGGAAGCAACTCAGGCTGCGTTTTCCTAGGCAGCAGCAGAGGAAGCCTTGGCCACCTTGTCCCACCCTTGCACCATCTTCTGCACTGTCCAGCACAGCTGTTCATGGGACTGTGCGATGAACCAGGTTGGGGAACTGATCAGGCTGAAAAATAACCATTTTTGTTTTCTGAATTCTCTTTCACTCGCATCAGTTTCCTGTATCAGTTTCCTGTGTAGCCACAGAGACAGCTACATGGGCCCACAGTGTGGCAAGCAGAAATGAGTGCCCACAGGTGCAGGAGTGGGGGCTAAGAGCTGCTGAAGTTGGTTTACGAAGTTTGCATGCTGAATGTTAACTTCAGCCTTGGAAAGGATCTTATTTTAAATTGCACCCAGTGGCACACCTAATTAGCAGTCAAAATTTGCACATGCAAATGTATCAAAATTGCACATCAGTGGCGTAACTGTACAAGTGAGTTGGGTCCCATTGAGCACGGCTCGTTTTGAAAAAGATTCAAGTGTGAGATGCAAAAGTCAACTCTGATTATCTCAAGGGAAACCAAACATGAGGACAAAAAAAAACCTCTCTGACAAACAAACCTCATTATAGCATTCCTCTCAGTCATTCTTTTAGTGTCTTACAAACTGATGGCCCTGCACTGCAGGCCTAGAGAAGGCAAAACTCCCATGGATCTCAAAGAGAAGTGTTACAGAAGTTCAGTTAACAAGAACCTGTGCCAGAACAATATGAAAATCACTTTTCCCACCACTGAAATGCAGCCACCTCTAGCATGGGATCTGCCAGATTTTTAACAGCTCACAACTTGGGCCAGAGAAGATATTTCCATTCCACAGCTGAGATTGCTGTGCAAGTAAGACATTATTATACGAAGAAGGAACGCTATGCCCTCTGCATTGGTGCAGATGTGAAACAGAGTGGGAGCCCAAATCCTTCAGCTGTGGGAGTGGAAGTTCCTTCAGTGACACTGGCTTGCCAACCACCACAATTATATTGCCGACAGACTTAATAGCAAGTCTCAAGGTACTTGGTGGACTGGGGCTGGGGTTGGGATTGGGAGTGCGGGCTAGGGCACAAGCTCCTGGGGGGAAGTGGTTGTGCAAGAATCTCAGCTCTTTCGAAATCAGAAGGACTTTCCTTGTCTATATGTTTCCAGAGAAAAGTCTAAAAGCTCTACAACTCAAGTGCTCCAAAACCAGGTGGGGCTTTTTTATTATGCTCCTGGAAAGCAAGCAAAAAAAACCCCAAAACTAAAGCCCCTCTAGGTTTCAGAGACCTTAATGAAAAACTGTTAACCTTTGGGCTGCAAGCTGACTAGCGCAGTTTCAGTGACAGTAAACTGTTTATTCACTCCCAATACAGAGTTTTCATTGTCTGCAATGGGTGATGGCAAGCACCATCTTCACTACAATCTTCCTCCTGTATAATGCAAATGACCAGTCACCCTGGTGTTTGGGCTTGAAAAGGTTTGCAGGTTTGTTCTCCATGCGGAACCAAGGCGTTGCCACTGTGCAACCCCTTTCCCATAGCCCTGCTCCTTCTAGGAAGGAAGCCAAGTTCAATTTAGAGGTGTTAAGATTTGAATCCTGGGGGGAAACTTGAGAGCAGAGAAGGGGGCCAGCCTTTGTGGATGGACAGCATCCAGACAAAAAAAAATTACCAGGTATTGCTGAGAAAGAAAAAGGCTCAGTTTGACAAGCCTCTCTGTCCTCTGGATGCCTGTGCCTCTGTTAAATAAAGCCGTATTTCTGCACCCAGGGCAGCAAGTTACCTTTGCCTTTGTTTCCGATTAGTATCAAATGGTTCCTGTGTCGGAGATGGGTCCGTATCTCTGAGCTCTGAGGGTCCCACGGTTCTCCAGGAGACATGTTCCCATTGCCACCCTCCTGCTGACAAGGACTGGCCCTCCAAACCCAGGCTGCCTACACCTTACTGGGCTAGTGAGGCTGCCAGGCAGTGACACAACACCCCCTCCCTGCTCACCCGGGGCTGATCTCTGGTCGCTCGGTCTTTGCCATCCCCTCCATGAAGATGTGAGCAGGGAATTTCCAGTTGCAGTGAAATAACACCAAGTCCCCCTGCTAACAGTTCACCAGCAAAGAACACCCATCTTCCTTTTCCCCTTACTTTGCTCTTCTGCTTCTCCTCTCCTCTTCCTCCTCATCTTTCCATCTCAACGATCAGATGTTGCTGCTCTTTTTACTGGAAAGCAGCGAAGGAATAAAACGCTTGTGAGTTTCGGCAAGCAGTGTATTGCGCATCATCTATCCCAAGAAATAAAAGCTCCACTGGACTCATCCAGCCACCAGGCATTTTCTCAGTCCAGCCATGTGTGTATATGTGGTGATGTGCATTTCCTGCAAACTGCCTGCAAACAAGCAGATGCCCTTTAGGAGCCTCACCCCCAGTGCAGTTATTCTAATCGGATAGTACAGAAGCCTGATGAATCTGCATGTTCCTCACTGGAGCAATTAAAACTGCCTGCGAACCTACGAGATACTGAGAGTGCTTTTCCCTGGAAAAACCACATGCTTTCGAAGTCTCCCAGCTCAGATATCTAAAAAAATCGCTTGGCCACTGGGAGATTCGCTCAGAGCACTGCAAAGTCATCCCCTTGCAGGAAATGCGCTTTTTTTCTTGCTGGGGGAGGGGAAAGTGGAAGTGCGTGCTGTGGTCAGGATTAACCCTGCCCGCTCTGCCCCAGGCTCTGCTGGATGGCAGGGTTGGCAGGTCCCCTGGGCTGGGCTGGGGAACCCTCCTGTTCCCCACAACCCTCTTCCCCCACTGCCGTGTGGCAGCAGGACACATAACCCCGGTCTCAGAAACACTGTTTTCGGGGAACGGGACGGAGTATTCCCAAGCGATGCTGCATCCATGTCTCTCCCCCGCAGCCAGCACACGCAGGCATGGCAGGGCACAGCTGCCCGCCTGTGATTTGCTTTCAACCCAACCTGCCAAGTTTAACAGAGAAGCTGCCCAGAGGTAGATGCAAGACCCACACCGTTCCCCTGCCCTGCAGTTTGGAAGAGGAAAGGCGTATTCAGGAAAGCCCAGATGCTGCAGACCAGGATGGAGAGAGGCTGCCTGCAGTCATTCGGTTTCTGTTTTCGTGGTCTCTAAGGGCAAATATAAAGCAGGGGATTGCTGTGGGGCAAAAAAGCACACAGCGGTATAGTGCGTATGGCTTTGCAGTGTCATTAGCACAGGCAAATTCACCTCCACAGTCAATGGTATCTTTTTTTCTGCAGTCGGGCTCACTGATGGGGTAAGTAGCGGGAACTGAGCTGCTTCTCCCAATGTTTGCTTCCCCACACCTCCCAGGTTTCTTTGTTTTAAACCAAAGGTTCAGATGAGTCAGAGTTAATATTTGCCCAGCACTTCCACTATGTGAAGTGCCCCTATAAAGCACATAAGTATGATAATTAAAAAGCAGCATGCTCTTCCCTTGTTTGAACACCGTATAACTTCTCACTAGGAAGACGAGAGAAGAAAGGTGACAGCTGGGGTTATTTCTTGACTTCCTAGGGATTTCTCCAGACTCCCTGACTTTTTTAACCTCCTTTTTACAAGCTGTATATTAATGTCATCTCTTCACATTCTATCTGCCTTTTTTTCTTCTCCACTACCCCTTAAATACACCTGTAAACACTGGGTCAATTGCAAAGCAATTGGGAAAGGTGGAAACTAGATGACTGACTCGTTAATTGTCTCCATGGGGTTTAGCTCTACCCTGTGGAAAGCCGTTGCTCCTGCTTAGAAAGCTGGCAAGTGGAGACCCGACTTCAGGTTTTCAGAGACATTCAATTTCCTTCGGGAGGAAATAGCCAGTAGGAAACCAGGAGAGATGAGTCCTCGCTTGAATTTAATTATCGAGGAAACCATATTCCATGACTGGCATTCGGGAGGCTGTTTGTTTGGGTTTTTTTTTTTTCCTCATCTCTGCAATACCGACTAAGCCGTGCTTTGTGGGCAGCCTCCCCGCGTTGGATTTGTTTTCTTTTGGCAGTCCCGATCCTGCTGGCTGAGTAGGGAGCCTGGGCCCCTTATTTGTACTAAAATGGCAGAGGGGAGGAAAGGGAGGGGACGGAATTCGCATCCATGGTAAATCGCGATAAAGCCTCCCCGATGCTGCTTGCTATGCTGGCCTTATGCACATCGTCCCACAAAACTGTGTACGAGGAGGGGGGGAACCAAACCCCAAGTAGCCACCAGGCTCTAGAATGCCCTTAGCAAACCGGGCTTTGCAAAGCTGCCGTCCCTGAGCCCTGCCGGCTCCTGCAGGTAGCTGCCAAAGATTTTAGCTGAATCTAGGGGATGGCCAGGCATCTCGGAGGAGCTGGAAGAGTGATAAACACCCCCTCCCCGCCCCCCCCCCCCAAACATATTTGTTACAGGACTCAGTTGTTTCAGTCTTAACTCTGAACCCACTCCCTGGAGCTCAGTGCCCAGCAGAACCAGGTCCATCTTTAAAAAAGCAGCGTGTTTTGCCAGCATTTCACGGTCGGTGTATACAGAGAGAAAAAAGGGAAATCCTGCAGTGGGGTAAAAATGCAAAGAGAGGCTATTACCATAACGTGTAGTAACAGGTTTTTGGGGGGGTTTGGATTTTTGTTTTGTACGTTGAAGAAATAGACTGAGCAAGCTGTTTACCACATGAAACAAAGCCGGACCAGGATATTTTCAGGCCACTAAACTTGGATTTCAGACAGCCAACTTGGATTGACATACTGGATGAGCTACAGCCGATTGGCATGGAGAAGTGAGCAAAATATGCATCTGTCCTGGTGCCAACTTAGGCTAGGCTGCCGTTTTGTTTGGTGTCTAGAGAGCTGGTTTTCGTAATTAAACCAGCCTTCAAACCCTTTTTAAATAAAGCTGAAGAAAAGAGGAACTGAAAGGGATTCCTCTCGAGCGTATGCACACTGCTCTAGCAACTCTTGCGCCGTTTTCTGTGCAGTCCCTGAAAATGTTTCCTTTTTTCTCTTGCTTTTTTTTTTCTTTTAATACTTCCCTAGTAATACACACAGACACGCACCCCAGCGTGCACCGACGTGCAACACCACCACAGGTCGGGGGCAGAGAGGACCCATCCCGCTGGGCTGAGCTGGGGAGAGGCATCCGTCCACTCTTCCCAGGGGAGTTTCATCCCCAAATTGCAGCTGCTCCCCCAAATTGCTGAGCAGCAAGTCACTGTACCTGCACACAAAACCACTGCCAGCGCAGCAGCCAAATGGGCTTAATGGAGTACAAAACGCTCTGTTCTGTCCCAGGAAAGGGCTGGAGGGATGGGGTGGCTTGTTTTGGGTTTTTTCCCTTTGTTTTGGGATTTTTTTCTCCCCCTGGCACCAGATTCTGAAGTGACTTTGATTGCATTCGCTTGGTAGAGTATGAATTGAATCCTAAAAATTATTTGTGTAACGCAAAACACAGGTCAGGGGAGGTGAGGGGTGGATTAAGATGTATTCAAAATTTTGTTGGGCAAATAGAAACGTCCTTGTAAATCATGAAGAAAAATGTGAAACCTGTAGCCATTTGCGTCGTTAAATGAAAATACGATATATATAGATGCCATAAGTGTTACAAGCACGAGCAGAAAGGCAGGGTGAGTAACTTGACCTTGCACCCATCGAGGTGGGTGGGAGGTTGGGCAGTCCCCCCAGCAGTCACCCCAAGGTGTCCCTGGACCCCTCTCCTACCTTGTAAGAGAAGGCAAACAGCCAAGAGTTTTTGCCTCTTTTAAAAGTGCACACATCTAGTGTCATTGCACACTTTGTCATGCCATGTTATTGGTTTAAGTTGCAGATGCTTGGGATTCAGGCTTTTATTTGCCGTTGTTGCTGAGCTGTTTTGAAAAAATGGCAATTATGAGTGGGACAGAAAAGCAGGGAGGGATCCCTTGGTTTTGTTGATTTTCTATTAATTTTCTTCATTTTTAATAAAAACTTGAAACTGACTTTTTAATTCCTTAGAAAAGTTTTTGGTTAAAAAAACACACTTTCAGTGAAAGCCTTTAAAAAAAAAACAAAGGCTGGAAATTTAGGGTGTTAACTGCACTTTGTTTTTAAAAGGAAAGTGGAAAATTCTGAATACCTTTTAGATCACTAAAAACAAATCAGTAAGCACTATAGTTCAGTCAAAATCATTTACAGAAAATTTTTTCAACCCTTCTATTATTTTAGTATTGTGTATCCAGCGCTGGGTAATTCACCATTTCAAATGACTAGCATAAATGAAAAAAATAGATATGCAGCAAAGTAATTAAGTCCCTTACAAAGACATTATTTGCATAGGAAACAGTTTTGTGAAAATCACTGGCTGAATTTCTCCGTGGTGTTGATTTCCCAGGAATTCAGTCACGAGGAATGCAGTTTGACTCACTGAGGTTGAAATACAGTTAAAATCAGTTTTAAGGGTCAGCATTCACAGCAATCTGCAAAACTACATGCTCTGCTCTGGAAGCTGGGATTTGCTTCATGCCAGTTACAAAACTTTCATCCATGCCTGACAGCAGTGACCACTGTGAACTGGATTTCACACCAAGCAGCCTAACTTCCCAGCAAACTATTCACCTTTATCTTACTCTCGTAAAGGTGGACGTTTGAACAGGGCTCGCCCCCTTTGCTTTCATAAATTTTGCACCACCGCTTGCTCAGTCCACTGTAATTTTCCTGCTGGCGTCTTTCCACCTGGGGATTTTTTTTTCACTCCCTGCTCACACAGATCTCCTGCCAAACTCTGGCTCCTATCTCAACAGCCTGGGCTTCCTACCGCTGCAGCAACATGGCAGCACTCTTTGTGACAGATGACAGAAACATTTGCATTTAAGAGGTCAATGGGGCAGCTACGGCAGACCAGCTTTGCAAAAATAATAACACGTCAAATTTTTGGCAATGCTTCGAGTAAGCGTTGCCCACTGTCGGAGCTGGGCTTCTCGGAAATCTTCTCCCTTCTGAAGTGAGATGGGCTGCAGCCTCGCTAAGGACATCTTTTCTGTAGGAGCATGACCTTTAAGCGACAGGTTTTGAACGTTGGGACCTCTAGTATTTTGTCTGGGACATACTTAGGGCGGGTTATGCCGGGTGCTGGCTCAGAAGCATAGTGTGCACAAAGCAGCTGTGGAGATGGATCCTTCTCAGTGGCCAGGCCAGCTGTGCTGGGAGCAGCCTTCCTGTGGGCTTGCCCTGTGCAGCTGTGCTGGGGGGCTTGCTCACACCCAGCTACAGCAGCACAGGAGTCCAAACAGCCATCTAGCGCC
This sequence comes from Anarhynchus alexandrinus, assembly GCA_008711295.1. Taxonomy (NCBI): domain Eukaryota; kingdom Metazoa; phylum Chordata; class Aves; order Charadriiformes; family Charadriidae; genus Anarhynchus; species Anarhynchus alexandrinus. The sequence goes on along the minus strand of VUYV01000721.1, from coordinate 12,257 downwards.
AGCACTTCCAGCTCAGGAGGTACAAGGACCAGGACTAAGGTCTGCAGGTAACAGACAGGAGAGCAACAAGCACCCTGCGGTGGCAAGGAGTTGGCCCAGGTGTTATGGTTACTCCAGCAGCTCTGCAAAGTCACATGCAAAGCCTCAGCCTCCATACGGTGTTTCATTAACATCTGTGTATTGCCAAGACAGCATTTGCAAAAGCTCTGGGAACTGAGGTGCTCCCCTGATGACTTGTGGGAGGGTCAGAAGGAAGTTGGGGGGGAGCATGAGAGGTAGCAGGAAGGACCTGCAGCCTTCCTGGCTGGGGGATTATCAGCATTCAAGTGACCGCTTTGGTCATCTCAGAGAAGCAGACACACTGCTAGCCTGTGTGAAGGGCAAATATGGACCATAGATCGTCTCAGCTTGGAGGGCAAGGCTGTGCATGAAGAGGGAAGTGCCCTCGCAGCAGCGTCTGAGTTAAAGCTTAAGCTGACATCAAGGAAGATTTGTCAGATACCTGCACTTGTCCTCCCAGAGACACTGTTTCTCACAGACAGGAGCACTCCTCAGCAGAGAGCCCTCTCAGAGCCCTCCTGCACAGCCCTGGCCGCGGCTGATGGTTTCCCAGCCACAGCTTGACCTCATGACTGTCTAGGAGATCTGAAGCATTTGCAGCTGACCTTCCAAACGAAGGTTTAATTTAGAGCTGGAAGACTCCTTCCTGCTTTGGGCTTCTTTTCTGTGAATCCCCACTCAGTTTGAAACCCCAGCTCCCAGCCCGGCACGCAGGATGGCCTCAAGCGAGCCCACGGGGCGTTTGCATTTGTCCCTGGCTGCTGGTGACTCAGCAAGGCGAGGAGAGCAGAGCTGCTCCCCTGCAGCTGTCCCGTGGCCACTGCCACTCAATCAGCCCTTTGTCCTTGGCCTCAGGACAGCAGAACGCAGATGGGAACGGAGAGAAGAAAAGAGAGAGAGGACCCGCGTATCCAACCATCGGTGCCACGGGAAAGCTGGCTGCCTTTGATCCATGCTTCCCAGAGCCGCTGCTGCCGTGCGCTCTGCTTAGCTCTGCCGATACAGGCGTAAACACGGGTTTGCCATTATTTTCCTCATCGACTTAGTAGAAGCTAAACCAGCGAAAGCACTGCATTTTTGGCAAATCATGTATTTCTACTCACAGTGTTTACCAGGACAGCTAGAAATTTAGAATCATCCGGTGGCACCGTGAGTGTGGAGGCTTCAGTTATATAGTATATTGAGTAGGGTGCTTTTTCCTGCATTTGGCACAAGGAGACCATATCCCGTGGCCTGAGCTCCTCTACTTTGTGGTATTACAAATGAGAGATTACAAGACTGGCTCCCGGAACCCTTCGCAGCTAAGCCACAAATTATCTCTGCCACTAAATCTCTCGTTGCTTCAGAGGAAGATATTTCCCTACCTACAAAAGTGTGAAAATAAACCACTGTGATGTGTTCATGGTAAGCACAGTAGAAATTAATGGACTCATGTACTTCTAAGAATTAGACATCTTTTTTTTTTTTCACAGGAAATTTATTTATGATTCCTCTCTGTGCGCATGGTGGGATGTGAAGCTTCTGTGTGCGCAATAACTGCCTGCATTGGGTGCACCACAGAACATTTTTCTCACAGAAGGACCAGTTTATGCATAAAATAGCCCAGAGATAGCACATTTCACATAGTAAGGACCATTTATGTTCCCTCAGCAGTCCTTTGGCTGGCATACTTGAAAATACCAGGCGTCTCAGAATCAATAACACCTCTTGGCACTAAAAAGTCCCCAATCCAACCAAAACTCTTTTCTTTGATGATCAGTTGGACAACTATAAACTTGTGGGAAATGTTTTGATGTCTTGCCAGGAACAGATAGTTTTTCTTTACTGGCTGATCTCTTTGATATTGTATTGGGATCTCAAGAACTTTTTTCTCTGGAGGGCTTTGAGAAAAATAGGTCTCGTTCTTGGACTCTCACAATATATCCAGCAGGGATTAAAATAAAACTTGTTTATAATCTATTGCTTCCTGCATTGAAGGAGCTTGCAGAGTCTGCCAGAAGACACTGTACTTTGCTGCTATTGCCACTGTGGTTTTTTACATAGCAATTTCACCTAAGGCCAAGCAGCAGAATCAATAGCCATGGTTAATGGCAAATTATTAAGAGAGTTATCTCAGGATTAACTCGTTCCTGAATACAGGAACTGGTTCTTATTAGCAACATTTAAGACATGCTGGTTGTTGATCAAAAGAGTATTTTGCTGATCTGATTTTCATGAAGTTCTCACTTTTCCTATATGCACAAACCCCAAAAACTAGAACTACTCAATTTTAGAAATCTGAAGTAAATTGGCGGATGGTAGCAGACAGCAAACTTGTTTGCAGGCTCAATGGTCCATTATCTGAAAGGATAACAAGAGTAGTCCAAACTCATTAGATGAATCAGCAATATGAAATCAACTTTGCTAGGACCAGCAACAAAGAAGCAATTCACAACAGATCAGTGTGGACTGTGAATGTGCCCAGAGGCTTTGAACTTAAATAAATAACAGCAGCTGTAATTTTTTTTTTTATTATTATTATTATTAAAAATCCCCCATTTTCCCAACACACCAGCATGTCCACCTTCATTTTTCCCTTTTCTGTGAATGAGTAGTCCTGGAATCAATTTTGGATGATGTGAACCATAACCCTTAAAATCCTTAAATGACTGCTTACATCTGTATGGCTTCCCTTCACTTGAAAGGGCTAGAAATGCAAATGAATTAATTTGCAGGATGAGCTTGATGCGGAAAAATGTTGTTTACTTCATTATGTTTTGAACAGTCCATGGTTACCCCCTGCTTTTTAAAAAAAAGGGAAAAGCCATATGACACCAGAAAAAAATTTCAAGACCTTTTAGCAACTACTGAAATTAACCTGATGAACCCAACTCTTGCCACAGGCAAGGTAAACAAATTGACCCTATGACTTACCCATAGCTTTGCTTTGCATGTAAGTGGAGGATCACTGGCATCAGGAGTTTTGACAAGAAAACTGAAGCTCTGTTTGCTCGCACAACAGTTCTCTTCAAAAGCGAAGGACAAAATAAAATGGCATAAGTAATCAGTACAGTGAGCGCATTTCCATTTTAATCTACAAATCTGCCTAAGTCACTCTGCCTTTGTCTTTACGGCAGAATCTGTCTGGGCATGGCATTCTTGAGTTTAAGCCTCCAAAGTCTTAAGTGGTGCTTAAGTTTAATTGCACAGTTGTGCCATTAAACGGGCTGCATTAGGTGATGGGCTTTTCTGTGAGGGCGCACCCCACAGACTTGAGCATTGTGCTGAGGTATTTTCCAAGTTATTGTGGGATATTTGCCTTTTTCCTTTCATCCGTCTGCAGAAGAGTAATAAAACAGAAAGCTCTGGTTTGACATGTTCTTCCTCCCAGCGGGTACCCAGTTGTTCAAGCTGTTTACTTTCATACACCTCTCTGGACATGAGCAATGGGTATGTGACAATTTGGCTGGAGGCCACTTCAGCCCTACCTTGTCACCTAAAGAAGACAATGGTGGGCCTTGCCTAGCAGCTCACGCAGGCTGAGACATGGCAGAGCAAAGACACTTGACGTAGGTTTTACCAGCTGCGGACACCCCAGCGCTGACTCGCTCTGGACCAGAACAGCAAGCACAAAACAGTAGGACTGTATCAGCCTGCAGTCCTACTTGGGCAGAAGTATGGGAAGCATGCCTCAACCCTTCAGTCCCAGGACACCTCAGTGGGAGAAGACATCAGTTCAGGAGGGGCTGCTATTGCCCTTGAGAATTTGGCTATCCTAGAGCGTCCGTGGTTGGTGGCTATGTTGTCTGGTGTTGGCAAGCAGCCTGCTCTTCTGTAGTCACGATGACCTGTAAGGCAGCTATTGCTACGGTTTATTGGCAGGGTGTGTTGCTGAATGAACAGTAGGGATAGAAAGAATGACGTTCTTGAAGTGTACTGGGACAGCTGACGGCACTAATGTGTCCAACATTTGTCTTCCACCAGCTCACAAAGTATGTGTGAAACAGAAAGGACAATACCGGTTCATTATTGCATGCCTAGTCCTAGCCCCAGTAGAGATCCACAAATCTTCATAATGCAAGGTTCCCTGGTAAATAGTAGAATTTGGGGGTATTCTGGCATTTATTCACTCATGCAAGAAGAGATTTCTCTCTCCTCTAAACTGTAACTGTCTGCATCCGTTGCTGGTCTTAACTGTCCTCATTCCAGAAGCCACACCTTGAGCTAGAACTTAGGTTTAATTGCACCCTAAAGAGAGGTGTGAATTGTACCCATGTAAACAAATAAATGTAGACCACTTAAATTGCAACGTGGCTATAGACCGTATATTCAGTCAGCTGAAAAGACCATATTCCTCCCTACAGTGTCTGCTGGAATCCAACCTGCCTTTGGTGTACAGAGGTTATTGCCATGTGCTACTGGTAGCATCAGCAGTGGCAAGGGAGGGAGAACTTCCAGCAGCAATAAGCTGAATATTATGTTGGTTTGCAGGCCTATTGCAGGCATCTGGCAAGTACAGTGTCTGCAGCAGGGGCCCATTCAAGGGGAGAGGGGAAGTCAGGGGTGATTTGTTCTTTCCTCTGCTTTCTTTCAGCAGCACAATTCACCTGTGACTACAGTCATGAGGTTTTGTGTAAAGCTTTGGTATCATCTTCCCATCCTTTCCTTCCTCCCAAGCACCCAGCCCCCAGTAAGCAGGTGCTTCATTCAGAACCAATCCTGGTATGTTCAACCCAGATCCCACCATGTGGAGAAGAAACTGGATAGAAAACACCATGGGATTACCCTGGGTGTCAACAGGACCTTTCCTCAGGGCTGTAATGGCGAGAAAGCAGAGGGGGTTGTACTCCATGCTCACTCCTATGCCTGAGGGCATGGGCAGGCACAGGGTCCGGCCAGAGCTGTCTACCGACCCTGGCTTGAGTCCCCAGCTCCCATCCACAGCTTGGTGAACAATGCACACCAGACCTTCACATGCCTTAAACCGCGACCTTATATAGCTATTTTTCCACACACAAACATTCTCATTTTTCTCCTGCTTGTGTTTTTGTTGTGCTCTTCGCGTTGGTTTTCCGTTATTAATGTCCTTTAGTTACACTGGTAATAGCTAGGTTCCTTCACTGCAGACGTATTTTTCTCCTCTCCCTAGAGCGTTTGTGGGCACAGCGAGGCAGGGAACGGAGGAGGGAGAAGTGCAGCCACCATAAATCAGGAGGCTGAATGAGCTTTTCCCAAGGTAAAGGCGATGCCTCAGTTGCTGTTTCATGTAAAACTGATATTTTAGAGTGTAATATGTAAGGGTTTGTTTCATACACTGGAGCTACCTTCAGGAATGAATCTTCCCATTGTATATAAAGCCCATCTAACTGCTGAGCAAAGAGGGCTTTCTAAAAAATGCATTTCATCACATAATGTTTACATTTGCTTTACATTGTTATAGACTTACTGACTATTTGGAAGCTGAGACTTTTTAATAGTTCTGCTTTTCTTCTTTTTTTGAAAGCTAAAGGGATCCTGTCAAATTTGGGAGGCTCAGGAATTGACCTATTGTCTCTATTTGCCAAGGCTGTGTAATTCCTTGCACAGGATATTTTCATAAATGAATGCCTCAGTAAGGTTGTTTTAAAAGGAAAAAAGGAAAAAAACAAAAAGTGGCAGAAGCCCAACACCCGGTGACACCAAACACACGCAACTCAGCAGAGGGGGGAGCATCCCCTCGGTGAGAAACCACTGCGCAGCTATAAGGCGATGAGTAACCCCCACCACAGCCATGCTTTGGCAGTCAGAAGCCATGAGTCAGCCCCCCCCCCCCCTTCCAAATTATACGGGGGAGGTTGGCTTAAGAGTCCTTAGGCTTTAAAAGTAATAATACATGTGGGGTTTTCTTTTTTGCCCACCTTTCTGATGTTTGTACCCTTGACTATACATTCTGCTGATGTTTTCCCGTTTCTCTCACCAGCCCTGTGGTCCAGCGCAAAGTTACATCATTTTTCAATTGCAAGCCGAGGTTCTCATCTCATCACTTCACTCCAGGAGCTGGGGCTTAACAAACAATAAATATCACAAGCCTGGCAATGAGCTCTGAGGGCTCTGAGCTCTGAGAGCTCACGCTGGCGATTGCTGCAATAACAAACTTGGATGTTTACGCAGTGTAGAAAATAGACACAGTGAGAAAACATGCTTCAGCTTCAAGATATAAATCTTCTCCATTGTGAGAAATAGCTTCAGAGAGCTGTTTGTTTTAATTAATAGTTGCAGAATGGTGAATAATTGGGATAAAATAACTGGCCCAAACCTTCACCTAAATCCTAAAAGGAAAAAAAAAAACCAGCCCAACCCAGACATTAGAAACTTCTTTTAAGATATGAAATTTCCAGCTAGCTTGTGGCTAAACATTTTCAAGTAAGAACTTATAGCAAGACTCCTGAAACCAGTGTTAAAGAAATAAGTGTCCTGATTTTAAATCTGGCCGTTCATTTAAGTTCCTATATATAGATTAAGGAAATCTAACTTAAGGCTTCGTTTCTAAAAAATATACCTTCGCCTCTTCCATGAATACATTTTTATATTCATACATACATATATAGTGAGAGAGACATATGCATCCCTAAAATTCCTGGCTTCAGGCCTTGACTTGGCAGTGGAAAGACTATGTGAGGAGGTTTATGAAAAATAAATCTTTGCATTCCTCCAGCACCTTTCACCTGAGTATCTCAAAGCAGTTTACATCGAGGAAGAATTATGCCATATAGGGAAATATTTTTAGCCCTGCTCAACCCTAGAGGAAACTGCAGCATGGAGCGGTCTGGTGACTCGTCCCAGATTGCTGTGGTGCATACGATGGGGTTTTCTGACCTGACTCAAGCTCGGAAGTGCTGTCTGTCTCCTCCGTCCCCCTGCCGCTCTCCCCATCGCCTGCCTCCTGCTCCCGCCCTCCCTGCTGAAATCTGGCAGGGCCGCCCTGCGGGCAGCTGATGGTGTTGCTGTCCCCCGGCACCTCCATTTCTCCACTCATTTATGGCATCCCATCTCCCTCTCCATTTTGGAAAAGGTGGCCCTGACCCCAAAGAGTTGACAGGGTAAATAATAGGCACGATCTTATGTGTGGGTGAGAGAGACGCTAAGAAAAAGCAGTTGTCTTGCCAACTCCCCCTAATCACTTTGCTTACTTGTTTTATGTCTTTCCCTCATTCTTTATCTATTTTGTTTATTTAGATTATAAACTCTTCAGGCCGGGAATCCTGCCTCCTTCTTCTGCCTTTACAACACCTACCACAGCACGGCCCCGAAGCCGGTTGGAGCCCCGTGCTGCTACCACAGTACAAACAACAATAAATAAAACCAGGACTGTGAAGAGATTATAATTAGAGCTCTGCAAAACTCAGCAGTTTTGGTTTGCATCGGTTCCTCCCTGCTGAGTCTACATTGTGTTTTTGATTTGTATGCAAAAAACCCAAAGCAAAACTCCCAAAGTGCCAAGTGTGGCTGGTCTGGGCTCAAAATTGTGCACAGACCAGGGTGTTTTTAATGGTTCCTCCTTGAAAGTATAAATCTGCCAAGGCTCAATCCAGGTTTACTGAAAGGTTCTTGAACCTTTGCAGATTTTGGGGGCCAGCCAAGTTTTTGGGTTCATTACAGAAGTCTCTCTCAGCTCTGCTTAACATACTAATTGCCACACCACGCTGCCCTGTGGCTAACAAGAGGATTTAATCTTCCCCAACTGCCCCTGCAGAACCACTTACGAGTGCCACTGCCAGCTCTAAAATCGTACCTCAGATTGCCGCATGAGCTGGCGGTGCCCAAACGCTGCAGGTAAACAGAACCGCGTCCGAAATCCAGTCCCAAGGCATTTGCTTTGCCCAGGGCGTAGCACTGCAACTGCCTTCAGCTGAGTTATCCTTTGCCTTGCTCGCCCAAGTCCCCAGGAGAGGCCATCGGGAGGGAAACGATGAGCAGGGGCTGGGGGGTGGCGTGCCATTTTGGGTGGCAGCACGGATGTTGCAAGCCTTCCCTGTTACCCCCGCCTCTTGTAAGGGCTGGGGATAGAGGTGAAGGGCACCAGCCCCAAAACAGTGATGATGCTTATGTGGCCAAACAGCCCAAGGGTAGTAAGTGGGGTGGGGTGACCACCATGCACCAGGGCTGAAATCAGAGAGGCAGGGAAAGTGATAGCCTCCCCAGACTGGGAGAAGCCCAGTACCTGGGGGATGTGCACGGGCGCCCACCTGGGGCTAGCGGGGTATAGGAGAGCGTTTTAAATAGCTGACTGACTGCCAATAAATGCATTGTAAAAAAGTGTTTTGAATGAAGCCACTTCCACTCCCTGCCCATGATAAAAAGCAGCAGGCAGGTAGTGCAACGCATGTCAGCTGCTCTGGCCAGGAGGGAGGACGTGCGGACATCTCCCCCCATCACCAGGAGAGGAGGACAGTGCCAAAATGAATCTGCCCGTTATAGGGCTCGGCACAGTGCCAGCTATGGCCTGGTGCCCCTAGCAGAGCATCCAACATCTCAAGGGGAGTAAAGACATCCTGGCTGCTGGCTTGCAGGTCTACCAGACTTCTCCCAGGGCTGTGCAAGCGAATCTGGCTCCTGGGGCTCCTGCACTGTCCGTCTGTGCAAGACCAGGTGCATTTTTGGCATATCCTAAGTCACAAGTATTTGAACTAGAGCTAGCAGGAGCTTCTACATTGAAACGCTTCTTCCCTGGCAAAATTTGCAGGATCTGCTGTATTACAGAAAATCATATTGATTTTTATGAACTTTTTGGGAACAATAAGTAAGAACAAGGGAAAACTTGAATGGCGGTATTTCAGTGTTTTTAAAAATTTTAAAAATGAAAAGTTGTGGGGGCATGTATTTCTTAGTGATTTTGTCTTCTGCAAAGTATTAGCAAATAATAAAGGAAAAATTTTAGATTTCGTGGCAAAGAAATTATTTGCTTTTACCCAGGTTTGGCACGGTCTGGGGGTCTGGAAGATATTTTTAATTTTGAATCTTTTTGCAGGATAGAAAATCCACTTCTTTATTAACAGTAACTAAAACCTTGGCTCAAATTCCTAGAAAAAAAGTAGCTGTGTGCCTTACCATGGACGTTTTGGCTGACTATACCAGAGATAAGGGAAAGCAGAGCAAAGAACCCTAGCTTTTTTTGATGGGGTGCACAGTGCTTCAGCTGGAGCACAGCATATAACCCCGGTTCACTTAGGGCTTTTGCTTTTTCCCTCTGTTCCTGTGTAACCTGCAAGCAGTAAAAAAAGTCATTTAAGCATGGAGGAGGCATCCATGGCCCTGGGAGGCAGGCTGGAGGCAGGTGTCCTACATGAGTAGTCTTTGCTGTGCTGGGCAGCCCTCCTGGGCTTGCTCCTGAGTCCAGCCAAAGCTGGACCATAGACCCGTATAGCACAAGGAGGGCAGGAGGGTGCAGCTGGGGCGGGCAGGGCCATGCTTTTCAGCAGCAGAAGGGACTAAGCAGCCTCTTTCATCTTGGTTTCGGGGCTGGGCGTGCAGGGAAGGAAGCCAAGCACAGCGGTCAGACAGCCAAAACCAGAGCCTCAATGCCATGGATTCATGGCGATGGTCAGTTTTGGTTTGCACCATACTGGAGCAGAAAGAGAAGCACCCGGTCACAGCTGGGGTTTTAATACGCACTACAACATGAAAGTGCAAGCTTTCTGAAGTATTAGTTAGCAAAAAGATAGATATCCTATTTTCTTTCTCACTGATAATTAGTTCCGTACAGAGTTAAACAAGGTTGCTCTGAAGGGACAAGGAACACTGCAGGACAACAAATAACCCAGGCATTTTTAAATACGGCTTAGACATATTATAGATTAAATTGAGTTAGTAGATCAAAGTCATAGCTCGTGCTGAGTAAAAGTAATAAAAGAGCAAATAGACGTGAAGCTAAGCAATTATATCTGTGGGGTTCTCAGTAGTCCCAACAGGTACCTATTTTATTAATGAATTTTAACTTATTGACCTGAAAAAAACCTGTTTTCCCCCACAGCAGAAAGTTGCGCAAAGACCTCCATGGCTTCCCAGTTCTACCTCTATAACATCAAAAAAAGCTGGTAGCCCAAAATCTTAATTAAACTGCAGCACCAGTTTAAATTATTTTACTAAATGCTGGGACAGTGAAATCTCACCAGGTCATTCTCATATTCCTACGCCTCAATGTTCATGTTAATACATGTCCCTTTTTATTGCTGTGCTTCTTCTCTGCAATGATATATGAAGAAGAAGAGACATGCAAGAGAAAAATGATTGTTTCTGCAAGCAAGACCTATAATATTCTTCTCTCCAGCAGCATTCCCTGCAGTATAAGGCTGAAGAGCGTTAAAAGTGATAGTGAGTCTAACCGACTTTTTTTTCCTCAATTAACAGTGCAGTGCCTTGCAACAGAAAACTGAAGCAGGTTTCTGCTGACTTAGCATATGCCTCATGAGGAAGAAATCTATCTGGCAATTATGGCTTTGTGTCTCCCGCCCTGTCTCCTGTTGTTTTTATAAGACACAGGTACTTCTGCCACAGGCTTCTTCATACAGCTGTCCTGTCAATGCCAGCTTTCACAGGTAATCCATCTAGCTCAGCAGAGTTCAAATAAGACACCTCCCTCTCTTTACTTTAATTAATGCTTTATTTCAGTCTCCCCTGGGGATGTAGCCATGCTGATTTTTCAAAATTCTCTGTTATTTTTCGAGCACAAAAGAAATGGAAAATGTCCACCATTGAGATTCTGGATTTGGAAAACCTGCTTTACTCAGTCTCCTATTCTCATTCGGTGTTTTAAACGCCCGTGGACATCTCTTTAGCTACAGAACGTATTATTCAATTAATCCTCTAGCTTGTGAAGGAGAAAAAGAACAAATCCAGTCAAATTAGCTCTCCCTGAAATCTCTTCTGATGTTCTGCATTCCCAGTTACTGTAGCTATAGCCAGTTTATACACTGATTTATGCTGTCACACCCCACGTATTGCTCAGACCCTTGCAGGTGCTGAGCAGCCTCAGCTTAAGTCATGAACTGTTTCTTGCTGCATAGTTGCTTTTCCTGCACAGTTTGTGCCTGTGGCTTTTGCTGATCTGGGACCGAATGCTGTGGCTTCGTATGACTGAACAGACAGACAGACACTGACCCTCAACATCAGGTCACTGCGGCTGCAAAACCAGACCAGACAGTCCAGAGTTCCCCCACCGGCCATGACTTTTTCAAGAATTCATTAAAAATATGTGTGTGGCAGTGTTGTTAATCAGGCCTGGTATACACAAGCAAGCTAGTAAAATCCATCAAATGACAGATAAGCTCGGCAGGCTAAAACCAAAGGGTTAAGCAAAGCATATTTGAATCAGTGAGAAGCAAGAATTGCTACACCCTCAGTCAGCATCGCCTGATAATATTTTACTTGCTTTGGGTTTCTGTGTTTTAATGAGCAAACAGTGGTGTTTTGTAATCCTCATGATTTAAATACATAACACTACATTGTGCTTCTGGAGCTTCTTCCTCAAATTGCGTTGCATGCGTTGAGCAAGGCTTGTGGCATCCTTCAAAGGGTGTGAGAGTTTCAGTCAACTTGTTACATAAAGGTGACCCTAGAGACTTGTCCCGTGCAGAGTAGAGAAGAAATAAAGGCAGTTTTCATTCACCCTGTTCAACAGTGCATAGTGCAAGGGTACAGTTTTCACTTTCCAAGACTCTTATGAGTTATCTGCTATCAAGCTTTACTTCATCGCGTTCACTGAAATGGGGCACATCAAAATGACTGTCTAAGCGTAGGCTCCCCTGGAACAACAGAAAGTGTGTTGTAGGCTTGATTTTCTGACATCAGCACAAATCTGCACACAGACCAGACCTTAGTTTTGCTACAGGGCTTGGCTAAAATGGTATGATGATTCTTTTGTAGAGCTGAGAAGGGAAGCCCAGATGGTGGCCTCCTAGTGACACCCTCAGATCCCTAGACAATCATCCTTTTGCTTCCTGATTAATTTTTTGTTCTTGGCATGACCACCGTGCCACACTTCCACCCTTGCTCTGCCATGTCCATTTCAATCCTCAAAGAGCCAACAGTAGGAAAGACAAAGGAGCATCTTCTCTCTGCCTGTCCTCTTCCAACAGGGACTGATCTTTTTTCCATTACAACTTTGTTCCTTCCTACAGTCAATGTTTCTGTCCAGATTTTAGATTACTCTTTGAATTTCTAATTTCTAATGTCTTCTGGTT
>VUYV01000720.1:141881-153634 GCA_008711295.1 Anarhynchus alexandrinus | reverse complement strand
TACGCCGAAATAATTTCATTTTGAAATCCCACCTCTCCGGCCAGGGCTTGCCCCAAATCCCCAATTCCAATTTATTCCCCATTACCACCCGAATATTTTCTGAAGTCTTGGTGATATTCCTAAAAAAATCATAGAATCATAGAATTGTCTAGGTTGGAAGAGACCCTTGGGATCATCGAGTCCAACCATCTACCCTACTCTACAAAGTTCTCCCCTACACCATATCCCCCAACACCACATCTAAACGGCTCTTCAACACATCCAGGGATGGTGACTCAACCACCTCCCTGGGCAGCCTATTCCAATGCCCGACCACTCTTTCTGTGAAAAATTCTTTCCTAATGTTCAGTCTGAATCTACCCTGTTGGAGCTTGAAGCCATTCCCCTCTTGTTCTGCCGTTAATTACCTGTGAGAAGAGACCAGCACCAACCTCTCTACAGTGTCCTTTCAAATAGTTGTAGAGAGTGATGAGGTCTCCCCTCAGCCTCCCTCTTCCTCAAACTAAATCGACCGCAACCACCAGCAAACGCCACTTCACGTCCCGGTAGTGCCTTCGACTGGGGAGTTTTTCTCTGTTACGGCTCTCCTCGTAGCACCTTCTCGGATGCTGCGGAACTGCCCTTCGGCAACGCGAGAACGGGCGCGAGAGTCTCCCCGGGGATGTCCTGAGCTGGAAAGAACGAGATACGGTCCCTCCTGTGCTTCAGCACGAAGGGAACACAGGACAACGAGGATTGCAGCACAGTTCAAGGAGACGCAGTAACTGCACGTAACCGCTTCCAGCCTGCTCATCACCGCCACGAATGCCCTCTAAATTACACTCCCTGCCATCATCCGCCGCTAATCAGGATCCACCAGCGTGCAAGTGGAACACAAACGAGGTCTGAAATGGATGTCTGAAGTCAGGCTTTGCCCCACCACCACCACCGCCCCCCCAAGCAAAAGAAATGAGTGCTGGTTCCCTGTTTGCAAAACAGCCCGTAAACAAGATTTTGGTTTGGCGAGCAGTGACGCAAACCCGCAGCCACGGGGCAGAGGCGACACGTGGCCAAGAGGCCATAAACCACCGGCAGCGTCAGGATCGCTCGCAGCCCTGCAAAAACACAGGTCCTCGCCGACCCTAAAAAAAAACACCCAAAAAGAGGGTTTCTAAAGTAATATTTGATGGATGCAGCGGAGGAGGATCGCTGCTCCTCTTCCGATCACCGAGCTCTTGGCTTGCGTTTCCCCGCCGCCAGCACACGTTGCCTACCCACAGCTTACCACGAGGGCTTCCTGCGCTTGAACTCACACGAGCCCAAAAAAGGGGCCGAGCGATAAGACGACAGCGGCTTACTCGAGGCGCCGCGTGGAGGGAGCCGACCCGGGTTTCTAAATATACATAGAAATCGCAGCCAATTTAAAGCGCTTCTGGATGGTTTTACGCCGGAGCGGGCAGCAAGCGGGGTGTACGGTTAGCAGCACCCAGCCAGGCTCCGGAGGAGATCCCTCCTCTGCTTTCCACGCTTCCTCACCCCAAAACGCTGGGGTTTCCCGCTGTGTAAAAAAGCTGAACTTTAAATTACTCCGGCAGAAAGAGGCAATTACAGCGTCCGCAGCCTTAGAGACTGACCGTGCCCAACGGCAGCAGGACACGGAAAGGAAAGGACTGATTCGGCGCTCGCAGCAGCTTGATCTGTGGGATCCCCGAACGGATTTAATTTAATTTATTCCCCACCACCACCATAATATTTTTCCAGAGATGAAGGCCACTGCTTGGCAATGGCTCGCGATAGAAAAGCTTTTACCGCAGCAAGCTTTACCTGCATCCCCTGCACTCACCAGGGAGTTACTTAGAGCGTACCCTGAAATTATACTCAAAACTAACACGCTTCACTTTATAACACAGCCAAATTCTTAAGGCAATACCTCGGTGAAGTCCTCGGGGTATCAACAAAGAGCTGGGGCTGAGTGTGACACTCCTGCCCTCGTGTGCGGGCACGGCATCGTCTGCAGAGGGACTGCGGTGCTAAGGCAGCCGGGGCAGCTCACGCCGCATCCTTTGGCCCTACCTGGAGTACTGCATCCAGCTCTGGAGTCCCCAACATAAGAAGGACATGGACCTGCTGGAGCGTGTCCAGAGGAGAGCCACGAGGATGATCCGAGGGCTGGAGCACCTCTGCTATGAGGAGAGGCTGAAAGAGTTGGGGCTGTTCAGCCTGGAGAAGAGAAGGCTCCAGGGAGATCTTATTGCAGCCTTCCAGTCCCTAAAGGGGCTCCAGGAGAGCTGGGGAGGGACTTTTTACTGGGGCATGGAGTGATAGGGCAAGGGGGAATGGCTTCACACTGGAAGAGGGCAGGTTTAGATTGAACATTAGGAAGAAGTTTTTCCCTTTGAGGGTGGTGAGGCACTGGCACAGGTTGCCCAGAGAGGGTGTTGAGGCCCCATCCCTGGAGGTGTTCAAGGCCAGGTTGGACGTGGCCTTGGTCAGCCTGGGCTGGTGGGAGGTGTCCCTGCCTATGGCAGGGGGGTTGGAACTCGATGATCTTCAAGGTCCTTTCCAACCTAAACCATTCTATGATTCTATGATAAATTAACCCGTCTAAGACACAAAGCCTCCTCGTTCACATCGCCTTGCCCCAGTGTGGCTGAGAGACGGCGGTTCTCGGCAAGCCACTCGTATCTAGACAGAAAGGGGGGAAAATAACGCTCCCTTGATGCCCTGCTTCGTGCAGAAGGGGATGACCAACCGCCCTCGCAAAGAGAAGCAACGAGGGTTTGCAACCAACATCTCCTTCCTCCTGCGCACAACCAACCGTGCAGGCAACGGCGGCGGAGCTTCCCTCTCCAGCCGCTCCTGCGGGCGCAGAACCCGAAACCGCACGCTAGACAGAGAGCCTGCGGCGAGGATGCTGTGTCTCCTTGGGAGCAAAGGGTTGTAGGAAGGCAGATCCCGTTACCGTGATCATTTATTGATAAGGAGACGGCCTCTCAAACACGCGACTTATCTTACAGCTCCGTGTTTTACCACCGCCCCATCTCTCTCCTCTTTCTCCTCTGCCCACACTGGATTTATCCGATCCCTCTGGACTTTGACACAGCAGTGATGTCTTGAGGTTCTCCACTTTGCTCCGAATTTTTGTCTTAAGATCTGCCCCTTCGTCATCCTCTTCAAGTGCTTCTGTTCAACAGTTGTGTCACAACTTTCATTTCTTAACTCAGGAAAGGAAGTATTCCTCCTCAAAACAGCATTTCCCCTAATTATTGGTACACCCTGCAAGTGTTTTAATGCCTTTCCCTTTGCTTTTTGGTGGTCACTTCCCACAGCTGCACAGCAGCAATTCAACTCTCACTACTTTTCGGTTCAGCTTCATTTTCTCACATGTCAAACCTTAACGCCACAAAGGGAGCCGAAAATAACCCCCCTCTGCCGTGCCACTCTCGCTCTACTGATTCCTCTTTTCGAGGCACCCCGCGGCGAGGTGTTTATTATTAGCTGTAAATCACAAGATTGGAGACAGGCACACGTGTCTACAAGACTGTTCGCCAACCGCCTGCACACACACAGTCATTCCCATCCTTCAGTCTCTGGAAGGAGACACTCCAAAGAGAAGCTCCCAACATTAAAAACCTTGCTCGCCTGTAGTCTCCTACCTATTTTAATTCGCAGACGTCGCAAGTGGCGACCCTTGGCTTGTAGCTACCAACGCGAAGATGGACTCCCACTCTTCACAAAGAGGTCTGAGACGAAAAGAG
This sequence comes from Anarhynchus alexandrinus, assembly GCA_008711295.1. NCBI lineage: Eukaryota > Metazoa > Chordata > Aves > Charadriiformes > Charadriidae > Anarhynchus > Anarhynchus alexandrinus. The sequence goes on along the minus strand of VUYV01000720.1, from coordinate 149,897 downwards.
TCCGATCCACTGCCTGTTCCAGGTGTAAATCCAAGAAGATTTGCATCAGGCTGTTCAAAGACGGGTGTCAGCTGCCTCTCTGCAACACCCTCAAGGCCCATCGCAAGCTTTATGTGGGATCAGTTAATCACTTGTGCTCCGAACTGAGTGTATAGGAAGAAATTCTTGGCTGTGAGGGTGACCTGAGCCCCTGGCGCAGGTTGCCCAGAGAAGCTGTGGCTGCCCCATCCCTGGAGGTGTTCAAGGCCAGGTTGGACGGGGCTTGGAGCAACCTGGGCTGGTGGGAGGTGTCCCTGCCCATGGCAGGGGGTTAGACTTTGACATCCCGGGCTGCATCCCCAGCAGCGTGGCCAGCAGGGAGAGGGAGGGGATTGTGCCCCTCTGCTGCGCTCTGCTCTGCTCTGGGGAGACCCCCCTGCAGTGCTGCCTCCAGCTCGGGGGCCTCAGCACAGCACAGACATGGACCTGGTGGAGCGGGGCCAGAGGAGGCCCCGGAGATGCTGCAAGGGCCGGAGCCCCTCTGCTGGGAGGACAGGCTGGGAGAGTTGGGGGGGTTCAGCCTGGAGAAGACAAGGCTCCGGGGAGACCTTAGAGCCCCTTCCAGTCCCTAAAGGGGCTCCAGGAGAGCTGGGGAGGGACTCTGGATCAGGGAGGGAAGCGATGGGACGAGGGGGAATGGCGCTAAACTGGAAGAGGGGAGATTGAGATGAGATATGAGGAAGATGATTTTCTACTCTGAGGGTGGTGAGCCCCTGGGGCAGGTTGCCCAGAGAAGCTGTGGCTGCCCCATCCCTGGAGGTGTTCAAGGCCAGGTTGGACGGGGCTTGGAGCAACCTGGGCTGGTGGGAGGTGTCCCTGCCCAGGGCAGGGGGGTTGAACTAGATGGTCTTTAAGGTCCCTTCCAACCCAAACCATTCTGTGATTATATATATGGAAACTGGGTGATGTCCGCAAGCTTCAGAACCTGGGTCCTGCAAACTCGGGATGTAAACCACATTATTCGTTCAGTGTTAATTGCATTAATTTGCTTTCCTCTTAGCCAGCACCCACGCAGAGAGGAGAATGTAATTGACAGTTCAATATCCAGACGGACAGTGGCAACTCAGTAAAAACACTTTGTGAGCTCAGCTGAGCATTTGTATGTAGCAGGAGGGCAGTGATGAGGAAGGCTTCTGGGTCATTAGTAGGGAGATGAGTCCATCTCCTGTCACCACCCACAACCCACACTCCTGCCAGGCAGAAGATTTATTTGCCAGCAGAACAACAATGGGATTCTATTGAGATCCCATTGCAAAATACCACGTTCCTCCAACATTTTGGAGAAAGCACCACATTTCATGTTCTACCACTTCCCGGACTTCAGGCAGGCGGTGTCACAAAGCAGGAGGTAAACCTTGATAACGAGCAGAGAGGAATGTGGTCGCGGAAGGCATTTCCATCATCTCCTCTCCCGGCGTACAGCCGAACTTTGCATACGAAATTACACAACGCGAGATTTATTTTACCTGCAGTAAAGCAAACTCTCCTACCCGGAGTTTGTGGAGCAGGTCTCGGCTCCCTGCGAGAGCATCTGCTCCGGGGAACGCAACATTTTGAGGAATATCAAACTTTCCCCTGGGCTTCAAGCACATTATCGTGATTTTTTTTTCTTTTTTTCTTTCTGGTAGGAACCTGCTCAGCTCTTTGGTGTTTTCCACTGTAACAACAAAGGAGGCAGCTCACTTTGCACGGCATTTAAAGATTTAAGGCCAAAAGGGATGTTTAAACGATCTCGCCTGAGTTTTAAAATGCTTCTGATCTGGGAAATCTCAGCCAGTTATCCCTATACTGCAGCAATCCACATCCGAGTAAAGCATCTTTTCCAAGAAAAGGGAAAGGGCACAACCTTGTCCTGAAGGCAGCAGGCGGAGGAGCCGCTCCTTTCTTCGGCAGCTTCTCTTAAAGCCCATATGATGCTACAGCTTATTTCCAGTTGTTGACTCCTGCCATCGCTCACTTCCAAAGAGCATTGTGTACCTGATATGTTTAAAGGCTGCAAAAACACTTGTGCACTACGATCGAGGACACTTCTCAAATCTTTTTTGATAAACCACCAGAGTAACGTGGCGCTCTCTTCCTACCCCCACCCCATCAATGACTTTTTAAGACGTCTCCAAGTGCCCACACTGGACCACGTGAACCCGGGGACACAAACCCAAGAACCAGCATCCTTCTCAACGCCACTGCTTTCCCAGAGATGAACCCATTTGATGGATAAGCCCTGTATTTTCCCCAGGCAGGCGTACAGAGCACATAGCCGCGTGCCCTGCAACCTCTTTTTGCTCAAAAAGGCTCATACTTAACACAAATAAACGACAGTCGCTACTCGGACCTTCAGGTTTTGAGTGAGCTGTCATTAAGCCAGCAGAAAATTTACACGTATTTCCAAATGACTAATGGAAACATTGGGTGCACAGACACCCCCCAAAAAGCAACGCTTCTGCCAGACGACGATTTCCCCGCTGACATCTATTAAGCTATCGGGTACCCATTTCAGAGCTGTCGTTTTTTAACCAGCGTGTTGTGCAATGCCACCCCTTCACTCCATCAAATTTACAGGACAAAAGTGACGCTCCCTTTTTCCCCCCCTCTTTGTTAAAAATAAAAAAAAACTGCAAATCAGGCTTTTTATCATTCTGCGTCACACCGATGGCAGTCAAACCGACTGCACCCAAGTTATCCCTCTTGCCTTTATTTTTAAAGAGTGGTGGTTTATTAGCACTTTTCCAATCCTTTGGAATTTATCCAGTACTCAGAAAAGATTTAAATCAAAACACAGCAGGCTAACAAGCTCTTCGGCTGATTATTTTAGGATTCTTAGGTGCAAATTACCTACAACTGCTGATTTTAAGTGGTTTTGCTAGATGTCTAATACCCTCTCATCACTGTTGGTCTGGAAAGCAGCTCATCATTCCCATACGACACAAGTGTGTCACTTAACTCCTTCCCAAATACACTTTATAAACTGAACCTTCTATTTGTTTCCTTCTATTCTCTTCATCGTCTTTTAAAGACTTCTGCCTGAAGAACTGCGTCCCCTTCTAATCAGGCTTGGCCTTTACCCAAAGTTACAATAAGCAAAATTGCCACATTTTGAGATCTGCCAAAATCTTGCATTTCCATTCCTCCCCAGCTTTAGCGGAGCCGCTTTTTGGAATCCCCCCGGCTACTCCGTTGGCCCTGCGTGCCCATATTAAATGCGACCCAGCCGAGGCTAAACCATCCCCTGGCAACCCCTAAAAGTCAATAAAATGACCCCGACAGCTTCTCCTCTTCCCAGGAACTAATACCGACTTATTTTCCTCGGGGATTGACCAGAATACTAAACATCTCCTTATCTTTCATTTAAGGCTTAAGAGGATGGTCATGTTACCAGTCAAGTGCTTCTTTGGCACAAATAACTCTCTCTTTTTGAGGAGTTAAAAAGAGGTCAGTGCTGGAAACAAAGCAAGTTTGATCTCTCGAGCTGTTCTCTGCCAGCCAAGCTGTAGCTGCTCCCATTCCCGCTTACTGGCTGTCGAGAGCCGGCCCCGGGGAGCCCGCACACGGCAAAGCACGAGCGTTCGGATCGGCCAGAAGAGCAGCCCATCCTCCTGCCTCTTGACTCTTGGGAAGCTCCCAGGTCACACAGTCTGATTTTCCGCGCAACAAGCGGACAATCTCATGCAGGTAATGAGCACTTCTCATGTTCGGAGGTTACGGTCACCATTTTCCGTGGTATTCCCTCGTACTGAAGCATACGCGGGCGGTCAGGTCAGCTGCGAGGCGAGGACGGAGGTACGGTGCCTTGGTCCGAGCATGGCACGGACTAGTACTTTTTGCTTCCCTCTTGGCCGGGATTTAAGCTTAGATGTCCTTGAAGCCTTGGCAAGGCGTCGCCGTGCAGCCCCGCTCCCACCTCGCTGCTCTTTCCAGACGTTTAACACCAGAATGCGAAAAGCTCAAACATGAAATGTCACCGAGTAGCTAAAGGTTTCAATTAGCAATATTTTAAAACCAATAGTTTCAATTCTCTAAGTAACCAAAAAAAAAAAGGGGGGGGATCTCATAATAAAATTTTACAGCAAAAAGTTCTGAACATAAAAATGTCATTGAAGTATATACAGTACGCTGATATTTTTTTAAAGCTGTTTGGAAGCTATTTGCTCATAGCAAACCTTGCGGTAATTGTATAAAAACATGATTTTTTTTAAGAGCCGGAGCTTCTGTGTCCCTGCTGCTTATTCCTTATTGAAGTCCTAATCCCGGTTCAGTCATAGCTGGTTACTATGGAAATGGTTAAACCGGAGCTGGAGCAGTGTGACTTCCCGTAAGAAACAAACACAAGGAGCAAAGCTGCCACCGAAAATTAAACACCTTGCTTTATGGCCATGCCTCCAAAAAAATAACCTCACATTTCCAAAAGGAAAGGTATTTTTAACACTATCCTTTTTTTCCTAGTTGTGTTGCTTATCTAGTAAACAAGCACAAATATTTCTTCCCTTCAAATAACCCAAAGTGACTCCTAAGCGGCTGCGGTTTGCTGGTTTAAATATACCTATTCTCACAATTTCACAACCTGCGTGTTTGCGTCGTGAAGACCGCTGTTCGACAGCAAAGACGGCAGAAGGTTTCTGGCAGCAAGTCGCTGTCTCTCGGCGAAATTAGTGACACAAATATTCCCCTGAGATCAGAACTACAAACGTTTTATTGAAGAAACTTCATCTGTGAAAACACGAGTTTCGGTTCGACGTAGAAAGTTTGAGGGGGAAGAAGGCGGCGCTTCTGAGCAGGAAGAACAAGACCTTGCAAAGCCAGAACGCTTTTTCAGGCAACGAATCATAGAATGGTTTAGGTTGGAAGGGACCTTGAAGATCATCGAGTTCCAACCCCCCTGCCATGGGCAGGGACACCTTCCACCAGCCCAGGTTGCTCCTGGTCTACAAGGACAGGCTGGGAGTGTTGGGGGGGTTCAGCCTGGAGAAGACAAGGCTCCGGGGAGACCTTAGAGCCCCTTCCAGTCCCTAAAGGGGCTCCAGGAGACCATAGGAAGTTCCATCTCAACCTGAGGAGGAACTTCTCTCCTGTGCGGGTGGCAGAGCACTGGCACAGCTGCCCAGAGAGGTGGGGGAGTCTCCCACTCTGGAGCCATTGCAAACCCGCCTGGACGCCGTCCTGTGCCACTGCTGGAGGTGCCCCTGCTCTGGCAGGGGGCTGGACTGGATGAGCTCCAGAGGTCCCTTCCAACCCTGACCAGTCTGGGATTGTGTGAAACGGCAGGGCAAGCGCGTTTGAAGACGGGCAGTAAAGCATCGATCCCTAACACCCACTAAGACGAGTCCCAGTCAACACGATAGAAGGTTTTATGGGTTTTCTAGGCTGCACTCAGAGCTCTGACACGTTTGAGAAGGTACAGCCAGCCCTCCTCAAAAAGCAGGGCTGGCAGCAGGCAGAGCAGACCATTACAGCTTGTTCTACCAACGACAAGACTTCTTTATTTGAATACGACAGGTTAATGTGTTCGCAAGAGTCATCCCATCCTCCAGTAAAAGCTGTTGATTTACAGGACACCACGCTCAGGAATCAGCCGAATCCCTACCAAAAAAGGGGTTTTAACTCAAGAATTCATTTTCTCTGTGCCAGAGAAACAGCGTGCCTGTTTTAACCCCCATCACATCTTCTTCACTAAGTCACATAATTCTTTTCTAGTCTTCAGGAAAGAAAAAAAATCTTTTAAAAAAAACACCTGTTAGTCACACTCAAGCCAAGAAGCCACCACTGCCTTCAGCTGATGGGGACAATGTTCCAGTCAGCTTCTTGTTCTCCTCTGGGGTGGGAGGGGAGAGAGGGCCAAGCATTTAAAAGCATTTCAGTGAGTTAATATGTCACCTCTGTTGCTCTCAGATAAAAGCAGAAACAAAAGCAAATGCTACACATGGCCAGTTTCATTTCTCCAAGGAAGAAAATAAAAAAAGAAAAAAGAAAATGAGAGAGAGGGAGAGAGTCTACAACCAGATTTGTGTTTACACACCAAGACCTCGCTGAAATATTAAAGGTTTGCTGTAGCCAAGAAGCTCCATGCATGAATCCTCCCAATCCCATATTTATATTTAAAAAAAAAAAGTTAGATAAACTACCCAGAGTTTCACAAATGTAAATCACAGCTTCGCACGCGCTAATTAAGCAGCGCCACTTGGGCGCAAGACAAACCTAACTCTGCATTTTTGGAGCTGATGATTAACCTATTTTCTGGAAGTCTCTTTTTTTTCTTTTTACCCCCCTCTTCATAAATTAAACAAAAAAGCCCGTTGAAAAGCAACGCCAGCCAGCCATGCAGCAGCACGGCCACCGCTCCCCAGCCACCCCGCCGTGGATTTTCCTTTGCTTTTTTTGCATTCGACTTTGTTCTCCCAGGCAGAAAGATGGTGGGGAAACGTGCGCGCTGATGGAGATCGCCCGCACCATCCCGTCTTCATTAGTATTACAAATTATTCGCTTGGAGGCTACGAGGGAATGACGCTTTAAGAGAAAATGTCTCTATAACTAACAGCAACCTTATGCTCGTGCAGCGAAAGGATGGTCCGGCAACACACAACCATTCATTCAGGCTTTTACGACACACATTATTTCAGCAACGAGATTTTTAATTCCCCCATCCATGAAATTGGGACGGTTCAAAACCACCCGAGAGGGACGCCGTGAGGCTAAATGAACACACGGGCTTGGCAAATAACTCAACAATTTCATAGACAGCGCAACCCAGGTATTTACAGGTCAGCACCGAAGTAATTTGGCATCGCAGGGAGACACGGTTTTAATAACTGCAGTTTCTCTCTTCTGTGATTCACGCAAGGTCGCGGCCACGGGGGAACTCGAGACATGCACCAAACTGGCCGAGAACAAAACGCTTAATTGAAAAACAAAATAGCCCCTGGCAGAAATACGGACACAAAGCCTCCTTTGAACCTTTCCTTCTCCGCAGTCCTCTGCCGGATGGCAGAAGAGGGGCAGTGCAGAGCCACCTACACCCGCCCCAAAGCATCAGCCGACCCCCAGCCAATGTTTCAGGATCGGGTTGAAAATTCAGTTCAGGGCCTCATGTTTTTTGGAGAAGGATCAAATATTTTCACTCAAACTTCATACCTTTAGTTCATCGCACTGGGCAGTAACCAAGGTCTCTGCCCGGTGCTGGGACCCCAAGTCTTGACCTGCTTCAGACTTGTTTTACAGCACAACAGCGTCATATCCCTTTAGCAAAGAGCTTGAAACTTACGGCAGAAGATGGTATAAAGTGCTCAAAAGCTGAGCTTGGTATTATTTTTATTTCAAAAAGCACCAAATATAAGTGGTCCCCTATATTGGTGTGCCACTATTTTTAATATTTTATTTTTTTTTAAAGAGTCTGACAACCCTTATGAATGTTTAATTGTTCATGCAGACGCCACGCGAGATGCTGAAACACTCGCAGGATAGTAGCAGCACACCAACAATTCAAACGATGGACCCAGCAGTGAGTAGAGCCCCGAAAAACAGCATGGAAATTTTGAATAAGTATCCGACACGGAAAACGGGCAAAATAAAGTAGACCACTAATGGGAGAGAGCATTAAGGGCTCTTCAACAAGAGGTCAGCAAAAACTTTGGCTACTCATCTCCTTGGGAAATGGCCTGGAGAAAGGCTGAATTCCTCAAGCACCGCAGGGGGAACTGCTGCAGGTACCTCCAGGGAAGAGCATCGTGGTCTGGATGCTCACATGGGGATGTCCCCATCAGGAAGAGAAGCGGCGGTGCCTCACCGTATGGCACAGGATGAGCTTGGATGTACCCACGGCATGCACACCACAGCTCCAACAAGCGTGGTTTCCCGTAGTCACATTTAATTTCCACCCCTCTGCAAATCTCTACGGCAGGAATGAGAATAATGTTGTTTCGTGGGGGGGAAACACACCCTGCATGTTCTCTCAAAAAAAAAAAAAAAAGATCAACACGCTGCCGGGGG
>VUYV01000720.1:40106-61645 GCA_008711295.1 Anarhynchus alexandrinus | reverse complement strand
TCCCGAGACCCTTGATGCACGGGGATCTCCGAGGCCCTTGATGCACGGAGATCTCCAGGGTGCTTGATGCATGGTGGTCTCCAAGACTTTTGATTCACAAGGGTCTCTGATAGGCTTGATCCATGGGAGCCTCCAAAGTGCTTGATGCACAGGGTCTCTACCACCAGCCCAGGGGTGACCAGTGGGAGGATGCGTCCCTCTCCACGGGGTCAGGGCTGTACCGACCGCCTCTTGTGTTTCGGCAGGCAGTGGAAGGCGACCACAGCTCCTTCCCGGTGCACCCCATCCGCAACGAGCAGCCCCTGCTCATCCTGCTGGCTTGGCTGCCGGCGCTGGCATGCCGGGAGCTGCAGGTCTTCCTCTCGGGCCAGTTGCGGCGGCTCTGCGAAGCCTCCCTGCCCAGCCGCCTCACCTGCGTCAAGGCAGGCATGGTGGGCTGCCTGCTGGGTGCCTTGGCCACCGAGCCGGCGCTGCCGGCTTCCTGCTCGGAAAATTTATTGGAGCTGCTGCGGGCGTTGGGCAGTCTCTCCATCCGCCCCGGGGAGCTGCGGCAGCTCCTGCGGCTGCTGCGGCACGAGCGGGGTCGGGGACCTCATCCCTACGCGGCGCCCGTCATCCGGGCGCTCTCGGGGATGGCACGGGTCGAAGGACCTCCCCGGGCGCTGCAGTGCTTCGACCTGACGCCCGGCATGGCGGGGATCATGGTGCCCGCCGTCCAGAAGTGGCCCGGTGGTGCCTTCGCCTTTCACGCCTGGTTGTGCCTGAGCGAGGAGGAGCCCGAGCCACTGGTGAGGCCGAAGAGGAGGCAGCTCTATAGGTGATGCTCAGTGGAGGGACCTTGGGTGGGGGGTGCTGCGGTGAAGATGAGAAGGGGCAGCACCACCATCCCCACCGTGTTTCTCCTCCACCAGCTTCTTCACAGCCGGTGGGACAGGCTTTGAGGCGTTCTTTACTGCCGGTGGGGTCTTGGTGGTGGCCGTCTGCACCAAGAAGGACTACATGACGGTGGCATTGCCGGAGTTTGCCTTCAACGACTCGGCTTGGGTGAGCATCATCCCCATCCCTGTCTACATCGGGAGGGCAATGAGGACACCAGGATGCCTAACACCTCCTCCCTCTCCCCCCAGCACTGCGTTGACATCGTCCACGTCGCTGGCCGCCGGCCCTTTGGCCAGAACATCGTCAGCATCTACGCCGATGGGCACCTGCGGAAGACGGCGCAGCTCCGCTTCCCCTCCCTCCACGAGGTGGGGGACCCCTCCGGCATCCAGCCCGACCCCTCCCCATGGCACGAGGCCAGGGGCTGAGCACAACTCCTTCTCCCTTCCAGTCCTTCACCTCCTGCTGCATTGGTTCTGCGGGCCACCGGACCACCACCACCACTGCCACCACCACCGGCCACCCACCAGCATCCCACGGGCCGGAGCTGGTCTTCCCCCCGCGCCCCGCACTCGGCCGCTCCCAGTCCGTCCCCGCTGCTCTGGGTCCCCATGCCTGGACCCCCACTCAACCCCCCACCGAGGGGGTGGTGGCCACCACGGCGGCTGGCAGCCAGGACACCGAGTGGGGCAGCCCCACCTCCCTAGAGGGTCACCTGGGCTCCGTGGCCATCTTCTGCGAGGCTCTGCAGCAAGCCCAGGTCAAGGCGCTCTTCTGCGCAGGTACGTCAGGGTGGGACACAGAGGGCATCCACGGGAGTGCTGGTGGCAATCGGGGTCTCCTCAACCATGCCCCAGCTCACCCCAGTCTTCTTCCTCCAGGACCAAACGTCACATCACCGTTTACACTGGAAGGTGACTTGGTGGAGCTCAGCAGCAAGCTCTTGCTGTACTATACCCCACAGGTGAGGAGAGCCACCCACCCCGGGGACGGGGACAACACTGGTAGTCCCTCTGCCATAGGTGACATCTCCAGGAGCATGAGGATACTCCCATGGTGCTCTCTTCTAGGCCTGCAGGAACAACATCTGCCTGGACCTCTCTCCCAGCCATGGCTTGGACGGGAGGCTGACAGGGCACAAGGTGGTCAACTGGGACATCAAGGTACGCTAAGCACAGGGTGGCCTGTCCTGGTCCATCCACCCCCATGGCATGGAGGCAGCTGGGTCCCTCCTGGGGTATGGGACAGGGGCAGGACCCCCAAGTAGTGTTGGATGGCCATGGTGGTTCCCCTGGACCTTATAGGGAGTTTGCTGCATGGTATTGGGTCCACCAAGGACCTGCGTAACCCATGGGTCCACCAAGGACCTGCATGCCCCAAGGGTCCCCTAGAGGTCCTCAGCGTCCAGAGTGGACACCATGGGTGGTGCAGGGGAAAAGGTGCTTTCTGGGGACCTGTTTTAGGTTTGTGCTGTAGGATGGGTCAGGGCACACCATGATCTTTGCTGGCCACGGGGCCTGGCTCGCCCCGGCTTGGGCTGAGCCCATGAGCAGATGGAACGAACCCAGGGTGCACGTGCAACCCCCTCCTCTACGCTGCTGTCACCACGCGGCGCCCAACAAAGCCTCTCGCCTCCCTCCGCAGGACGTGGTCAACTGTGTGGGTGGGATGGGCGTGCTGCTGCCCCTGCTGGAGCAAGTGGTGTCCAAGAAGGAAGAGCCGGAGGATGAGCAGGAGACCAACGACCTGGTGGGACCAGAGCTGACGTCCTCCAGGAACGCCCAGGGCATGCTCATCCCGCTGGGCAAGTCCTCAGGTGAGGACCTCGGGGGACGTGGAGTGGCAGCCATCCTGCTCAGGTGGCTGGAGGTAACCCCACTGCCACGTGGGTGCTGCCTGCAGCGGACTGGTGGCTACCATGGGCATGAGAGCTCTTGCCTGGGGCACCAAGAGTTACAGGGTAATGGAGAAACCGTTGACATCTCGTAATGTTGTTATGACCCAATTAGTCATAAACAAGCAGTTCTGGGAAGATGAGGGTGGCTCCAGCCTGCTTACCTCCGGCTTGCCTTTGCGTGGAGTCTCTGGTGTCTTATAGCAGGGCTGGGTTCATGCAGGAGACTTATCCTACACAGGTGAAACGGGCTTTCTCCTGATACCCAACTGCTTATTTCCAAGAAGCTCAGAGCAACGGAAGTTTCCACTCACTTAGACTTGGGGGAAATAGGGGAACGGGCTGAAAAATTTGCAGAGAACTTTTGTGGTGGGATCTCCAGGATGCCCTTTGCAGGCAGACGCAGGCAGCTCTGTAGGAAGGTGTTTGGGTGGGCCCGGGGCTCACAGCTACCGGTGGGGCTCTGCCCTGTGTCTTGCAGAGAGCAGGCTGGAGAGGAACAGCGTGGCCGCCTTCCTGCTGCTGGTGAAGAACTTCATCCAGAACCACCCAGTGAACCAGGAGAGCCTGGTGCAGTGCCATGGGCCGGCCATCATCGGGGCGCTGCTGCAGAAGGTGTGTGGGGGCCACCAAAGGTTCTGTCCCATGGTCCTCAGGTCCGTTCCCCAAGGGGGACGCCGGGGCTGCAAGCCTTTCCTCTCACCCATGGCAGGTCTCCGGTCCGCTGCTGGACATGAGCACGTTGATGGCCTCGCAGATCCTCATGGAGCAGGTGGCCTCTGAGGGCAGCGGGCTCCTGCTGCACCTTCTCTACCAGCACCTCCTCTTCGATTTCCGCATCTGGAGCAACAGCGACTTCGCCGTCCGCTTAGGTGGGAACTGGGGGTGCTTGGGGGTGTTCTCCATCCCAACCAGCCTCCATGGCTACTCACACCTTCTCCCTGCAGGTCACATCCAGTATCTGGCCAACGTCATCAAGGACCACAAGCAGCGCATCCGTAAGAAGTACGGGGTGCAGTACATCCTCGACTCCATCCGGACGTTCTACGGGTGAGCTGCTGCTTGTAGCCTGGACCCCTGAACGCTGACGTCGTGGTGGGCCTCACCCCTCAGAGCTGCGGTTTGGGGTAGACACCCTTTGCTTGGGGCAATATCCCTCCTGCAAGTACCTCATGGGATAATCTCCCGGTGTGGGACCACGGTGGTGGGTGCATGACCTTCCAGTCCCCATGGCCGTGCCCCATCCCCAAGCTTCCATCCAGACCCGCAACTGGTCAGCCCCAAAATCCACCCCCGGCATCTCTCCAGCAGCAGCAACCAAGAGCATGGTGGTTTCTGCAACAAGCTGATGCCCTCTTCTTGTCTGACCCGATGCATTTCTGCACGCCTGTGGCACTTGGGGGTGCTTGCACCCTGCAGACACCCAAATGCACGGGGTGGACATTTCCCGCTGGGCAGGGTTGGCCAGAAGGGATATCCACACCGGGCTGCCCCAGAGCTCCTCAGGCTCCATGGTGGGATTTGGGATCGTGCTGTCGATGGGTGACAAGGGGCAGGAGGGTGGCTGTGCACATCCCCAGAAGGAATGCCCACGCGTGTTTGTCCATCAGCACCTCCAGGGAGAAGACAACGGCCACCGATGACATCAAGACAGTGCAGACATCCCTCTTCAGTCTGGTGAAGGATTTCTTCTGCAGGAGCTTCTCCGGGGAGGAGATGCAGAGCTTGTTGAGCTACGTGGCCGGGGCACAAGATGAGCAGCAGGTACGTCACCAAGCCACCCGGGGTCCCTAAACACCTCGGTGTGCCATGGGCTTGGCCCAGCAGTGGGTGGGGAGAAGCCACTGAGGTCCTGGTGGGGCACGTGGAGGGCAGCAGACAACCGGTCCTGTGTCCTGCAGGTCTGCGGGGCGCTGGAGGTGATCCACAGCCTGCTGAAGGGCTCGCCTGCCCAGGAGCAGCTCTTTGCCTTCCTCTTTGAGCCAGGCCACGTGGAGGTCCTCTTCTCGCTGCTGGTGCAGAAGAAGTTCTCGGATGAAGTGCGGGAGAGGGTCTTCAAGGTAAGGCGGGTCACCAGCGCTAACCTCTTGCCATCCCCAGCAGCCAGAGGCTTTGCCACGGTGAGGTGGCCACTTCTCTGTCTCACCAGGTCCTCTACAAGATGCTAAAATACGAGAAGGTCCCTGAGCGCAGCAAGAACCGCCTGAAGCTGAAGGACATTGGGTACCAGGGGCTCATCGCCTGCCTCAGTGACGTCCCCGGCTCCATGCTGCTCTTCCGCTGCCTCTCGGAGCAGGTCCTCGGGGCAGGTACCACGTGCCCTGCCAAAACCAGGCTGGTCCTGGCCACCCATCCCAAACACGTGCTGTGGGGTCATCACTGGTGGCTTCCCGTGAGGCTCAGCTGGTCTTGGGGCTGGGGGTCTTTGGGTGGCTTTTGGGGACAGAAGGACCTGTCCCATCACCATGCTCTCTCTCCTTGTCCATAGACCCTCCTAACTACAAGGACCTGGTGGCCGTGGTTTACCTGTCCCATCGGGCTGAGCTGACTGTCCGGCTTGATATCTGCCGTAAGGTGAGCAGGTCCATGAGCACAAGGGGCTGTGACCGAGTTGTCACCCTGGGGTTGAGCTCCCTGGGCACCCAGCCATGCCCAAACGCAGGGACCATGAAGATGGTGGTAACACCCCATGCGTGTGGGGTGTGGGTGCACCCCCTGGAGGTGGTGCAGCCTCAGCACCACATGATGGTTATGGAGGATCTGGGGTGCTCAGAACAGGGCATCCTGCCCCTTGGATGGGCCAACCTCCCAAGAGGCTACCAGGAGCTGGGGCAACATCATCAGATCTTCCCTCTCGCTTTCTCTTGCAGCTCTTCCACTTGATCTACGCGCAGCAGGACATGGTGAAGCAACTGGCGAGGTTGGCTGGCTGGCAAGACACGCTTACCAAGCTCTACATCAAAGAGTCCTACGAGTCCCGCCAGCACAGCCTGAGCACTGCAGGCAACGGGGGCTGCCTGGAGCTCCTCAACCTCTCAGACCCCCCCGGCAAAGAGGGGACGAGCCCACCGCCATCCGAGCTACAGGAGCTGGATGTCTTCCTGCCACTGGGCTATGAGGCCTCGGACCAGGAGCTCTCTGAGGGCTTCTCTGACCACTCCATCTCCCCAAGCGGCCGCACCAAGTCCTTCCACTCCTACAACTTCAAGTCTTTCGACTCTTCTGACCGAGCCAGCCGCTCATCCTCCAACCCCGGTGATGGTCCTCCCTTCGATGGTGTCTACCACCCACTCTCACCCTTCTCCACCTCACCCTTTGACCTGGGGCTCGACCTGGCCAGCACCAGCTCCATGGCCACGGCCGAGAGCGGCACACAGACCCCCGCCAGCGGCCCCGACACCCCCTCACCCCTGGAGAGCTTCAAACCCTTCCCGGGAATGCGAGCACGCAAGAGCTCCAGCCTCTCAAACGTCCTGGATGAGAGCAGCTACCAGGACGCGCTGCCCAGCGACAACGTTTCCAACACCAGTAACCCCCAGGTGAGCCCCAAACCGTCGTGCCCACCACCCTGGGCTATGCTGGACAACGGACCTCTCACCCTTCCTCCCTGTTGGCAGCAAACGCCCGAGGAGGAGCTGTGCAACCTCTTGACCAACATCGTCTTTTCGGTGACCTGGCGTGGAGTGGAGGGCTGGGACGACGTGGCGTGGAGGGAACGCGGGCAGGTCTTCTCCGTCCTCACCAAGCTGGGGACAGCGTGCGAGCTGGTGCGGCCCCCCGATGAGATCAAGCGGAGGTGAGTCCTGCTCGGGTCTGGAGTGGGGTTTGGTGGGGTGCACCCCAAGGGAGGACCACCCTACGGAGCCGCCTCCTCTCCCGCAGCCTGTTGGAGATGATGCTGGAGTCGGCGCTGACGGACCTGAAGGAGTCGGGACCGGCCACCTTGCCCGGTCTCACCCACAACGCCCTCAAGCTCCTGCGGCTGCTCCAGGACTTCTTGTTCTCCGAGGGACACAACAACCAGGCCCTGTGGAGCGAGAAGGTGGATGGGCACAAGCTGGGGGTCCTGATCAGGGCAGGCTGGGAGAGTTGGGGGGGTTCAGCCTGGAGAAGAGAAGGCTCCACGGAGACCTTATTACGGCCCTCCAGTACCTAAAGGGGCTCCAGGAGAGCTGGAGAGGGACTTTTTACAAAGGCATGGAGTGATAGGACGAGGGGGAATGGCTTCAAACTGGACGAGGGGAGATTTAGATGAGATCTGAGGAAGAAATTGTTGCCTGTGAGGGTGGTGAGCCCCTGGCGCAGGTTGCCCAGAGAAGCTGTGGCTGCCCCATCCCTGGAGGTGTTCAAGGCCAGGTTGGACGGGGCTTGGAGCAACCTGGGCTGGTGGGAGGTGTCCCTGCCCATGGCAGGGGGGTTGGAACTGGATGATCTTCAAGGTCCCTTCCAACCTAAACCATTCTATGAGTCTATGATCCCAAACCCAAGCTCTGAACCCTAATACTAGCCCCTAGCCCCCGATGTTAGCCCTAACCCTAAACCCTGCCCCTACCTGCAGCCCTTGAACCTAACCTTAGAAAACAACCTGTGCCTTAATCCAAAAACGTAACCCTAACCTCTAACTGGTACATTCAACCCTAACCTTAGCCCTATACCCGTGCCGTAAACCCCAACTCTAACCCTCAGCCTTAACCCTAACCCTGCCCCCTTGCTGTGAAACCCAATCCTATACCCTAGCCCTAACCCCAACCCTAACCCTTAACCTTAGCCCTACACTGTTACCATAAACACAATCCTATACTCTAACCCTATATGCTAAGATCTGACCCTAAACCCTACCCCTAACTCATAACCTGTAAATCTAACCCAAACCCTTGCTGTTAACACTAACCCTACATTCTTGCTGTAAACCCTAACCCTGATCCTAAGCCTTAACCCCTAAACCTAAACTTTAACCTTAACCCTGCACCCTTACTGGAAACCCAAAGCCCGAGCCCTACACCCTAACCCTGAACCATAACCCCAATTTATAACTGTACCTCCTAAAGCCTAATCCTAAACCTTAACCCTACATCCTTGCTGTAAACCTCAACCCTAACCCCAAGCCTATACCCCAGCCCTAAGCCAAACCACAACCCTTAACCCTAACCCTACACCCTCACTGTAAACCAAAATCCTAATGCTATACCCTAAACCCCGACCTTAACTCGTGTTTATAAATCGAACCATACATCCTAAATCCTAATCCTAAACCTTAACCCTACGTCCTTGCTGTAAACCTCAACCCTAACCCCAACCCTATACCCCAACACCAACCCTAACCCTACATCCCTACCATAAAGCCATACCCTAAGCCCCGACCCACAGTCCTCATGCCAAACCCTCACTAGTTCATCATTAGTGTTACGAGTTGGGGGCTCCGCCCTACCCCCAAACCCCCATCCCCACCCTGACCCGTAACCACATCAAGCAAAGCCACGGCAGGACAGGGATCTGCTGGAGAGGGTCCAGCAAAGGGCTACGGAGATGCTGAGGGGACTGGAGCATCTTTCTGATGAGGAAAGGCTGAGGGACTTGGGGCTTTTCAGTCTGGAGAAGAGAAGACTGAGGGGGGATCTTCTCAACGCTTATAAATCCTTCAAGGGAGGGTGCCAGGGGGATGGGAACAGTCTTTGTTCAGTGGTGCCCAGTGACAGGACAAGAGGGAACAGGCACAAACGTGACCATAGGAAGTTCCATCTGAACCTGAGGAGGGCCTTCTCTCCTGTGCGGGTGGCAGAGCAGTGGCAGAGGCTGCCCAGAGAGGTGGGGGA
The DNA here is from genome assembly GCA_008711295.1 of Anarhynchus alexandrinus. Classification (NCBI taxonomy): domain Eukaryota; kingdom Metazoa; phylum Chordata; class Aves; order Charadriiformes; family Charadriidae; genus Anarhynchus; species Anarhynchus alexandrinus. Next base: position 53,059 of record VUYV01000720.1, on the reverse strand, counting down.
GTCTCCCACTCTGGAGCCATTCCAAACCCGCCTGGACGCCATCCTGTGCCACTGCTGGAGGTGCCCCTGCTCTGGCAGGGGGTGGGACTGGGGGAGCTCCAGAGGGCCCTCCCAACCCTCACCAGTCCGGGATTCTGTGGTTGGGTGATGGGGACAGACCTAGTGGCTTTGCACCCACCCGACTGGAGAGTTGGGGGGTGCGTGGCCGGGTGGGGTGGCTCACTCTGCCCCCTCGCCCCCTCCCCAGATCTACGAGGGGGTGAGCAGTCTCCTGGACAAGCTGGGTGTCTGGTACCACCTGGCCAACGGCACCTCCGACCTCAAGGAGATGGCCCAGACGGGTCTACGTATCCTCGTAGGCTACATCATGCTGCAGGACCCCCAGGTGGGTCACACTTTCCTGGGGCTCGGGGTGAGACCCCAAGGCCTTGGGACAGGGCAGGTGGCTCCATCTGACGTCCCATGTCCCCCCCCAAGCTGCACTCGTTGGCGTACGTGAAGCTGCACAGCCTGCTGCAGACCGCCTCGGCCCCCAAAAAGGACGAGGCTTGCTACCTGCTGGGCAAGCTGGAGACCCCGCTGCGACGCTCGCTGGAAGCCAAATCGGAGACCTTCTCCTGGTTGGTGCCCATCGTCCGGACGCTCATGGACCAGTGCTATGAGACCCTGCAGCTGCAGCTCTTCCTGCCCTCGCTGCCCCCCACCAACGGCAGCCCCACTTTCTACGAGGACTTCCAACTCTTCTGCACCACCCCGGAGTGGAGGGGCTTCATCGAGAAGCACGTGGGTGCCGTGGGGCCTGGGGTGGCATCACTGTTGGGGGGAACACCTTCCTAGGCTTAGAGATGGGGCCGTGCCGCAGTGGGGACCTCATGTCACCACCAGGTTGGGACAACCTGCAGGGATGACCTCCAGGGCAGGGATGCTCATAGCCTGGATGATGGTTGGTGGGTGCCAAGCCCTGCAAACACCTCTCCTCTCGTCACGGTTCTCTTGGTAGGTGCAGCCCACCATGGCCCAGTTTGAGATGGACACCTTCGCCAAGAGCCACGACCACATGTCCAATTTCTGGAACGCCTGCTACGATGCCATGATGAGCAGCTCGCAGCGGCGGGAGCAGGAGAAGGCGGCCAGCCGCAAGATGTTCCAGGTACTGCCTGCTCCTAGCCCTTGGTGACGTCACCCTGGGGATGTCCTCCTCATCCTGAGGACATGCTTCTCACCCGGAGGATGTGCTTCTCGCTCTGGGGATGTCATCCTAGGGACATGCTCCTCTCCCTGGGAACGTTAATCTTGGGGATGTGCTGTTCATCCTGAGGATGTCATCCTGGGGGCATCCTCCTCACCCTGGGGACATCATCCTCAGGATGTGCTCCTCATCCTGGGGACATCATTCTGGGGACGTGCTCCTCATCCTGGAGATGTCCTCCTCGCCCTGGGTACATGCTCTTCACCCCAGGGACATCATCCTGGAGATGTGCTCCTCACCCCAAGGATGTCATCCTAGGGATGTGCTCCTCGCCCCAGGGACATGCTCCTCACTTTGGGAACGTTAATCCTAGGGATTTGTTCTTCATCCTGGGGATGTCATCCTGGGGACTTCCTTCCCACCGTGAGGGCCTTGCCCACGGGATGTGCTCCTCATCCTGGGGATATCATTCCAAGGATGTCCTCATCATCCCAGGGATGTCATTCTGGGGAAGGGCTCCTCATCCTGGGGATGTGCTCATCATCTTGGGGACATCATCCTGGGACTGTGCTCCTCACCCCTAGGATGTCATCCCAGAGACATGCTCCTCGCTCTGGAGATGACGTCCCGGGGATGTGCTCCTCACCACAGGGATGGGCTCATCACCCTGGGGATGCTAATCCTTGTGATGTGCTCTTCATGCCGGGGGTATCATTCTGGGGAGATCCTCTTCACTCTGGGGACATCATCCTGGGGATGTGCTCCTCACCCCTAGGATGTCATCCTGGGGATGTGCTCCTTGCCCCAGGCACATATTCCTCACCCTGGAGATGTTAATCCTCGGGATGTGCTCTTCATCCCGGGGTTGTCATCTCCTTACTCTGGGGACATTGCCCACGGGAAGCACTCCTCATCCTGGGGACATTGTTCTGGGGACACGCTCCTCATCCCAGGAATGTCATCCCGGGGATGTGCTCCTCACCCCAAGTACATCATCCTGGGGACGTTCTCCTTGCCCTGGGGATGTCATCCCATGGACAATGCTCCTCACCTTGGGGATGTCCCCAAGCCCCAGCCCTGCTGTCACTTCATTCTCCTGCTCCCTTGGCAGGAGCTGGTGCTGGAGCCAGCGGCAAAGCGCTCCAAGGCAGAGAACGCCCGGCACGCCAACGTGCTCAAGCAGGCCAACAACCACCACAGCACCGTGCTGAAGCAGTGGCGGTCCCTGTGCCGCCTCCTCACCTCACCCCGCTCCGCCTGGGCTGACCGGTGAGACTCCCCACCTCGGTCCCCAGGGACGGATGGCATCACTGGGGGTCCCCGGGGTGCCTCACCCCCGCCTGCCCCCCCCCAGGAACCCACCAGAGGTTCGTTGGAAGCTGTCGAGCGCCGAGACCTACTCCCGGATGAGGCTGAAGCTGGTGCCCAACCTGAATTTTGACCAACACTTGGAGGCCAGCGCCCTACGGGACAACTTGGGTGAGGCTAATGGGAGTGGGGCACCCAGTGGTAACCCCATGCCATGGGCAAGGGTGTGCCACCGGTTGGGTGCACGTGGTGGGGTTGAGCTGAGAGCTGTCATGGACCCCATTGAAGTTGTGGGGGTGGGACTGGGGCCCTTCACAGGATTTGTCCCCCAGCTGTGGGGGGCTGGGGTGGGGCTGCTGACCCCCTCCTAATTTTAGGAGCCGACCACCTCCAGAACCCCGCCGAGTCCCTCCCGCTTGCCATGGCCAAGGAGGCCAAGGTGAGCGAGCTGGAAGATGACCAACTGGCCGAGGAGGACCTCCCCGTCCTGGACAACCAGTGAGTGTCTCCATCCCCTCCCATGGCGCTGGCTCGCCCAGGCTGGGGGTGTCACCAGCGTCTCCTCACCCCTGGTGTCACTCAGGGCTGAGCCCAAGGAGCAGAACCAGCGGGAGAAACTGGTGGTCTCAGAGGACTGTGAGCTCATCACGACAGTGGCCGTTGTCCCCGGCCGCCTGGAGGTGACAACCCAACATGTCTACTTCTACGACGGCAGCAGCGAGAAGGAGGAGACGGAGGGAGGTAATTGCACGTGCTCCTTGGAGGGTCTCTGCAGCAAGGTGGGATGAGGAACCCCCCACCCATCCCATCTCCTCCAGAAGCCCATCATGTGGGGTGCTGGTTGTTTTGGGGGTGGGTTCCTCAGGAATCGGGAGTCTGGGTGGAGGGTGATGTCCACGGGGCTTTTTGCCCCCCCCATATCGGCAGGGATCGGCTACGACTTCAAGCGCCCCTTGTCCCACCTGCGTGAGGTCCACCTGCGTCGCTACAACCTGCGCCGCTCTGCGCTAGAGCTCTTCTTCATCGACCAGGCCAACTACTTCCTCAACTTCAAGAAGAAGGTGGTGGCACCCTTTCCCCCCTCCACCCAGAACCCCCCAGGGGCCGCGGCACTGCCCAGGTTCTGGCCACTCCACGTCCTTCCCCCCCGTCCCCCCAGGTGAGGAATAAGGTGTACGCCTGCATCCTTGGCCTGCGTCCCCCCAACCAGATCTACTTTGGCAGCCGGTCACCTCAGGAGCTGCTGAAAGCCTCAGGGCTCACCCAGGTACCAGCCCACCCCTGCCCACCCCCACCCCGTATCTCCCCTTCCCAGATGGCAAAGGGGAGGGTGCCAGCATGGGATGGGGATGGCCGTGGGTTGGAGATGACCATGGGAGCAGGGATGGCTGTGGGAATGGGGATGGCTATGGGATAGGGATGGCTGTGGGACCAGGGATGGCTATGGGATGAGGATGGCCATGGGAACAAGGATGGCTGTGGGACCAGGGATGGCTGTGAGATGGGGGATGGCTGTGGGACCAGAGATGGCTATGGGACTGAGGATGGCTGTAGGACCAGGGATGGCAACAGAATGGGGATGGCTGTGGGACCAGAGATGCTCATGGGATGGGGATGGCCATGGAACCAGGGATGGCTGCGGAGTGTGATTGCCATGGGACCAGGGACAGCTGTGGGACCAGGGACAGCTGTGGGACCAGAGATGGTCATGGGACCAAGGATGGCTGTAGGACCAGGGGTGCTTGTGGGATGGGGATGGCCATGGGACCAGGGACAGCTGTGGGACCAGGGACGGACAGCTGTGGGACCAGGGATGGTCTGGGACCAGGGATGGCTGTGGGACAGGCACAGCCATGGGGTGGAGGTATCTTCCCTCTCTCCTGCCCCCTCCCCCAGCCCATCTCAGCCCCTCTCCCTTTGCTCCAGAAATGGGTCCTGCGGGAGATCTCCAACTTCGAGTACCTCATGCAGCTGAACACGATCGCGGGGCGCACCTACAACGACNCCCACCCAGTTCCCCTGGATCCTGCGGGATTACGTCTCGGAAACCCTCGACCTCACCAACCCAGCCGTGTTTCGGGACCTGGCCAAACCCATCGGGGTGGCCAACGAACGGCACGCCCGGGACGTGAAGGAGAAGTGAGTATCCCAAAAATGAGGGATGGGGGGGACGCGGGGAGCTCCTAGCTGGCTCCTGGTGGACACCCCACCACCACCATCTCACCTCCAGGTACGAGAGCTTCGAGGACCCCACGGGCACCGTGGACAAGTTCCACTACGGCACGCACTACTCCAACGCGGCGGGCGTCATGCACTACCTGATCCGCACCGAGCCCTTCACCACCCTCCACATCCAGCTGCAGAGCGGCAGGTGGGCACCCAGCGGGTAGACCCCGGGGAGGGGACATCGAAGGGGACAAGTGGTCTCCAACCGGGTGTCCTATGCCACCAGGTTCGACTGCTCGGATCGGCAGTTCCACTCGGTGCCGGCGGCGTGGCAAGCCCGCATGGAGAACCCGGTGGACGTCAAGGAACTCATCCCTGAGTTCTTCTACTTCCCCGAGTTCTTGGAGAACCAGAACGGTAAGGGGCACCCATCATCCCCACCGTGGGGACGGCACCCATGGGAGCATGGCGGGGGTTGGTGTCCTTCACCCCCTGCCTGCTCTGCCTGCAGGCTTCGACCTGGGCTGCCTGCAGCTCTCCAACGAGAAGGTGGGCGACGTGGTGCTGCCCCAGTGGGCGCGCTCCCGCGAGGACTTCATCTACCAGCACCGCAAAGCCCTGGTGAGATGTTCCCATCCCAACCTCTCCTCTGCTCCCATCCTTGGGGAGGTGGTTACAGGGGGGGGTGGTGGACGTTCCTGGCCCACCCTGATGTCCCATCCTTGGACAGGAGTCAGAGTATGTCTCAGCCCACCTCCACGAGTGGATCGACCTTATTTTTGGGTACAAGCAACGAGGTCCAGCCGCCGTGGAGGCCCTCAACGTCTTCTACTACTGCACCTACGAGGGTGAGCTGTGGGGCAGGGAGATGGGGGGGGGGGCACCTGCCAGGTGGCCCCCCATGACCATCTGCGTCCCCAGGGGCAGTGGACCTGGACGCCATCGCCGACGAGACGCAGAGGAAAGCTCTGGAAGGCATCATCAGCAACTTTGGGCAGACGCCCTGCCAGCTGCTCAAGGTAGCTCATACCCCCCACCCCCAAAAATAGCCCCTTTTGGGGGGTCACCCCCCTTCTCATGGGTTCCCTCACCCCACACCCCACCTCCCAGGAACCCCATCCCGCCCGGCTGTCAGCAGAGAGCGCTGCCCAGAGGTTGGCCCGCCTTGACACCCGCTCACCCAACGTCTTCGAGAACCTGGACCAGCTCAAGTCCTTCTTTGTGGAGGTGAGGACAACTCTGGGAGGTGTCCCAGTCCAGGACTAGAGGTGGAGGTGGCCAGGAGGGTACCCACTGGTTGGTGTCTCCCCGCAGGGCATCAGCGATGGGGTGGCCCTGGTGCAAGCCGTGGTCCCCAAGAACCAGGCGCACTCCTTCATCACTCAGGGATCACCCGACGTCCTGGTGAGTGCAGGGAAACTGAGGCACGGGCGCTCGCTGCTAGCCCAGGGGGACGGGGACCAAACCCCAGTGGTGGGAGGTGTGTCACCTCCATCTCCATCTCTGTCCAGGTCACGGTGAGTGCCAACGGCTTGTTGGGGACCCATAACTGGTTACCCTACGACAAGAACATCTCCAACTACTTCAGCTTTACCAAAGACCCCACCGTCTCCAATGCAAAGTGAGTTGACTGACGCGTGGTCCCCCAGGGATGGTCCCCAAAGGTGCCACCAGCCCACCCTTGGCTCTGCCACCTTCCTATGTCCTTCCCCACCAGGACCCAGCGCTTCCTGCAGGGCCCCTTTGCCCCTGGCGTGGACCTCTGCTCCCGCACGCTGGCCGTGTCCCCTGACGGAAAGCTGCTCTTCAGCGGTGGACATTGGGACAACAGCCTCCGTGTCACCTCTCTGGCCAAAGGGAAGGTTGTTGGGCACATCACCCGGCACATAGGTACGTCTTCATCTGGTGATGAAGGTCTGATGAGGCCTTGATGGGTTTGTAGGACCATGGTGGGAGGCAGGAGACATAGGAGCAGGCAGGGGACATCTCCCGGTGTCCCCTATCTTCTGGGCATGGTCCAGGCTCCATCGCAGAGCTGGGCTGGGATTAGGGTCAGCAGCATCTCCACACCCCAAAAAACACCTTGGTGCCATCGTGCGGAGTCAGGGCCCCGAGCGCGGTGGGACGGGACCAGCACCTCATGGTGTCCCTCTGGGTGTCACAGATGTTGTCACCTGCCTGGCGCTTGACCTCTGCGGCATCTACCTCATTTCTGGGTCCCGGGACACCACCTGCATGGTGTGGCAGGTCCTACAACAGGTAGGGGCTTGACCCTTACCTCGCGCTCCAGCCAAGGGGAGCTCGTGGTGGGCACTGCCACCAGGTCACTGAGGTCCCCATGTCCCCAACGCCAGGGTGGGTTTTCCAGCGGCTTGGCTCCCAAACCTGTCCAGGTCCTGTACGGCCATGACGCCGAGGTGACGTGCGTGGCCATCAGCACCGAGCTGGACATGGCGGTGTCGGGCTCCAAGGTGAGCTGGGGTGGTGGGGTGGGCAGTGGGGTGGGCAGTGCCACCATCATCACTCCACGTCCCCTTCCTCCTGTAGGATGGCACCATCATCATCCACACCATCCGCCGGGGTCTCTTCATCCGGTCCTTGCGGCCGCCTGGCGAGAGCTCACCACCCGCCGTCCTCTCCCACCTCGCCGTGGGGCTGGAGGGGCAGGTGGTCGCCCAAACTGCAGTAGGTCAACGAGCCTGCTTGAAGGTATGGCCAGATGTCCCTGTGTCGTCGTCCCCTGGTCACCGTCAGCGTGTGCGTCCCCCCATCTTTGCTCTGTCTTTCAGGACAGGTTTGCGCTGCACCTCTACTCGGTGAACGGGAAGCACCTCTCCTCCATCCCGCTGGACGAGGAGGTGACGGCCATGTGCCTGACGGAGGAGTTCGTGGTGTTGGGGACCATGCAGTGCGGGCTGGAGATCCGTGACCTCCAGAGGTGATGGCTACCACCCACCTTGTCCCACCCCAACAATCCCCCTTGGGGTTACTGGGACGAGCTCGAGGTGTTTCATCCCACCACTCATTCTTCTCACAGCCTCAGGGCGGCCATGCCCCCCGTGCCCATGCGGGTGCCCGTCCACAGCGTGTCCGTCACCAAGGAGAAGAGTCACATCTTGGTGGGGTTGGAGGATGGCAAGCTCATCGTGGTGGGAGCTGGGCAGCCCGCTGAGGTGAGCGTGGAGCCCCAACCCCAGGTGGTGGTGGGGCTGGGGTGGCATCATGCCTCGGTGTCCACTGGGTGCCGCTGTGTTAAGGACCTCTGCTTGTCCTCCTTGCTCTCCAGAGCAGAAGGGGACAGAGGTGGGGTGGGGTGGGATGGGGGAGGTATGGGAAAGGGAGGGGATGGGGGTGAAGAATGGAGGTGGAAATGGAGATGGGGGTGAAGAATGGAGGAGGAGAAGGGGAAGGGATGGGGTTGGAGTTGGGGAAAGGGGATGGAGGTGGAGGTGCAGATGGGGAACAGGGTGGAGATGGAGGTGGAGATGGGGAAGGGCGTGGAGGTGGAGATGGAGATGGGAATGGGGGTGGACATGGAGATGAGGAAGGGGAAGGGGATGAGGGTGGAGATGGGGAAGGGGAAGGGGATGGAGGTGGAGGCGGAGATGGGGGTGGGGATGGAGATGGAGGTGGAGTTGGAGATGGGGAAGAGGGTGGAGGCGGGGATGGGGAAGGGAAAGGGGATGGAAATGGGGAAGAGGATGGTGGGTGGATGGTGATGAGGAAGAGGTTGGGAAAGGGGTGACGGTGTGGATGGGGAAGGGGATGGCAATGGGAGAAGGGATGGGGAGGGGGAAGGGGATGAGTGTGGGTGGAGAAGAGGATGGGGGTTGGAAGGTGATGTGGATGATGGTGGGGAAGGGGCTGAGGGTGATGGATGTTTGGAGGGGGACAGGGATGGAGAAGGGAATGAGGATGGGGATTGGGAAGGGGATGGGGATGGGGAAGGGGAGGGGGAGGGGGGGGGAAAGGGAAGAGGGGAGGGGGGGGGGGAAGGGGAGGGGGAGGGGGGGGGAAAGGGAAGAGGGGAGGGGGGGGGGGAAGGGGAGGGGGAGGGGGGGGGAAAGGGAAGAGGGGAGGGGGGGGGGGAAGGGGAGGGGGAGGGGGGGGGAAAGGGAAGAGGGGAGGGGGGGGGGGAAGGGGAGGGGGAGGGGGGGGGAAAGGGAAGAGGGGAGGGGGGGGGGGAAGGGGAGGGGGAGGGGGGGGGAAAGGGAAGAGGGGAGGGGGGGGGGGAAGGGGAGGGGGAGGGGGGGGGAAAGGGAAGAGGGGAGGGGGGGGGGGAAGGGGAGGGGGAGGGGGAGCGGGAGGGGGAGGGAGATGGAGAAGGGGATGAGGATCTGGAAGGGGATGGCGATGAAGAGTGGGATGAGGATGGGGATGCAGAGGAAGATGGCTATTTGGAAGGGGATGGGGATGGAGAAGGGGATGGGGATGGAGAAGGGGATGAGGATGAGATGGGTAAGAGGATGGGCTTCAGGAAGGGGGATGAGGATTCGGCAAGGGATGTGGAACGGGATGGGGACATTGACATGGGGTAGGTCCTCACCACCACCACCCCCACCTTCTCCCAGGTGCGGCCGGGCCAGTTCCACCGGCGGTTGTGGCGCTCCACGCGGCGCATCTCCCAGGTCTCGGCCGGCGAGACGGAGTACAACCCCGCCGAGGGCAAGTCCTAGGCTGGCACCCACCACCCCACCACCACCACCACCCCCGGGGTGCCACCTGCACCCCAAAAAGCCGGGGAGCGGTGTGTGTGTGGGGGGGGTGTTCGGACCCCCCCATGCTGCCCGCAGGCTGCCAGCTCAGCCCGTCGCCCGTGGCCTTATCCAGCCCCCGCCGGGGTTGGGGTGGGGGGNTTTACAGAAAAAATAATAATAATAATATATCTATGGGAAATAAGTGTCTGCAAGGCCCTTGTCTGCCCCGCGCTGGACAGGGGGTGACACCCCCCCTCCGGTGTTCCCCCCCCTCCGATGTCCCCCCCCTCTGGTGTCCTGTGTGTCGTCCCCCCCCCCCAGCGGGGTTTTGGGGGGGGCCCTTTCCGCCTGCCCTACACAGCGGGGCCATCCCAGCACGGGCTCTGCTCCGGGATGGGGGCCAGTGGGGGGCCCCCCCTCCACCCCACACCCCCCGCCGTGGTGGGACACGGCCAGGCTGGGACACGGGGACACACGTGTCACGAGTGGGGGGGGTCTCAGCAGCCGTGTGTCATGAGTGTGTGGGGTCTTGGCAGCCGTGCGCCCATATGTCACAAGTGTGGGGGGTCTCAGCAGCCGTGCACCCATGTGTCACGAGTGTGGCGGGTCTCAGCAGCTGCGTAGCCATGTGTCATGAGTGGGGAGAGTCTCAGCAGCCATGCACAAGTGTCACGAGTGTGTGGGGTCTCGGCAGCCATGTAGCCATGTGTCATAACTGGGGAGGGTCTCAGCAGCCGTGCACATGTCACGAGTGTGTGGGGTCTCAGCATCTGTGCAGCCATGTGTCACGAGTGTGTGGGGTCTCAGCAGCCGTGCACCCATGTGTCATGAGTGGGGGGAGTCTCGGCAGCCGTGCACGTGTCACAAGTGTGGGGGGTCTCGGCAGCCATGCACCCATGTGTCATGAGTGTGTGGGGTCTCAGCAGCCACGCAGCCATGTGTTATGAGTGTGGGGGGGGTCTCAGTAGTTGTGCCCCCCACGTATCATGAGTGTGTGGGGTCTCGGCAGCCGTGCACGTGTCACGAGTGTGTGGGGTCTCAGCAACTGTGCACCCATGTGTCACGAGTGTGGGGGGTCTCAGCAGCCATGTACCTATGCGTCATGAGCATGGGGGTTCTCAGCAGCCATGTACCCGAGTGTCACAACCTGGGGGGGGTCCCAGCAGTTGTGCCACCCCCGTGTCACGAGCTCAGGGCAGCCGGGCTCTCGGCAGCCATGGGCGCACGTGTCATGAGCACGTGCGGCCTCAGCCCTCAGCAACCTTGTGCCCACGTGTCACGAGCGTGCCAGGCCTCAGCAGCCGCGCACCCACGTGTCATGAGCACAGGGGGGGAGGATGGGGGGGTCTCAGCAGCCCCGTGCTCGTGTGGCACGAGCGTGCAAGGTCTCAGCCATCCGTCCTCAGAGCACGGGGCTCTGTAGCCGGCCACTGTCCCCAGGGAGCTGGCAGGCTGTCCCCGTGCCGTCCTGGCGAGGCTGAGCGTCCCCGGCCGCGGCGCCCGTGTCCTCCCCTGGCCCTGCCACCCCCCGGGGGGGGCCCCACGGCCGGCAGCGACCTCTGTCCCCGGCCAAGGCTGGCTGCGGGTGCCCATGGCGTCACGTGGAGCGGGCACCGGCGGGGCCACCAGTGCCACCGGAGTCGAGCCGGGAGCAGCCGCGGCGCCGGACGGAGGGATGGACGGACGGACGGACAGGTGGGCAGGGGGAGGGATGGGTGCTCGGGGTGCCACCGGGACCTTCACCCCAGAAAGCCTCGTGGTGGGTGCCCTGGGTCTTGGTGGGGACACCGAGGTCACCCCGCCAGAGGGTCCGGGTGTCACCATCCCACCTGTGCCTGGATGGTTGTCCCTCTTGCCACATCTTGGACTAAGGTGGCCCAGTCCCAGATGGCCCAGTCCCACATGTCCCTGTTCCCAGTATCCCTGTCCCATATGTTCCAGAGCCAGGTGTCCCTGCTCCCTGTATCCCCATCCCAAGTGACTCAGGTGTCCCGGTCCCATATGTCCCTCTCCCAGGTGTCCCAGTCCCATGGGGGCTCAGCTGTCCCTGTCCCATTTATCCCATTCCCATATGTCCCTATCCCAGGTTTCCCAGTCCCAGGTGTCCCATATGTCCCTATCCCAGGTTTCCCAGTCCCAGGTGTCCCAGATGTCCCAGATGTCCCAGTTCCAGGTGACCTAGGTGTCCCAGTCCCATATGTCCCTCTCCCAGGTTTTCCAGTCCCAGATGTCCCAGTTCCAAGTGACCCAGGTGTTCCAGTCCCACCTGTCCCTATCCCAAGTGTCCCAGCTCCAGGTATCCCTGTTCCCAGTGTCCCAGTCCCAGATGTCCCAGTCCCAAGTGACCCAGCTGTCCCTGTCCCAGGTTTCCCAGTCCCATGTGTCCGTGTCTCAGGTGATCCTGGTGTCCCAGTCCCAGATGTCCCAGTCCCAAGTGACCTAGGTGTCCCTGTTCCCGGTGTCCCTATTCCCAGGTGTTCCTGTCCCAGGTGTCCCAGTCCCAAGTGACCTGGCTGTCCCTATCCCAGGTTTCCCAGTCCCACTTGTCCCTGTTCCCAGTGTCCCTGTTTCAGGTGATCCTGGGGTCTCAGTCCCATGTGTCCTAGTCCCAAATGTCCCAGTCCCAGATGTCCCAGTCCCAAGTGACCCATCTGTCCCTGTCCCAGGTTTCCCAGTCCCACTTGTCCCTGTCTTGGGTGATCCTGGTGTCCCAGTCCCAAGTGTCCCAGTACCATATGTCTGTTTCCAGTATCCCCATCCTAAATTACTCAGGTGTCCCAGTCCCACCTGTCCCTTTCCCAGGTGTCCCAAGTCCCAGGTTTCCCAGTCCCAGGTTTTCCAGTCCCAGGTATCCCTGTTCCTAGATGTCCCAGTCCCAAGTGACCCAGCTGTCCCTATCCCAGGTTTCCCAGTCCCACTTGTCCCTGTTCCCAGTGTCCCTGTCTCAGGTGATCCTGGTGTCCCAGTCCCAGATGTCCCAGTCCCAAGTGACCTAGGTGTCCCCATTCCCAGAGTCCCTCTCCCAGGTGACCCAGCTTTCCCAGTCCCATATGTCCCACTCCCCAGTTCCCCAGTATCCCAGTCCCACTTGTCCCTGTTCCCAGTATCCCAGTCCCAAGTGTCCCAGTCCCAGCGTCTGGCTGAGAGGGAGGGAACCCCTGGGATTGTGTCCCCACCCAAACCACCCCTCGGTGCCCAGTCCCATGGCGGGGCTCAGCCCACTGGTCCCCAGTGCCCACCCAGGACCCACAGCGGCCACCTCCGCGCCCACGGGGGTGGGTGCAGGATGGGTCCAAGGCGGGTGCAGGATGGGGCAAGGGGGTGCAGGATGAGTCCGGGGGGGGTGCTGGTTTTTTGGGGTGGGATGCAGGGTGGGTGCAGGGCAGGCTCCCCCCCCCTCTCCCCCAAATTCCACAGCAGCAGGTGGCTAGGAGCCCCCCTGGAGCAGTTGCCCACCCCGGCGCTGACCCTGGACCAGGCGACGGTGCGGCGCAACGCCGAGCGCATGCGGGAACGCTGCCGGACCCTCGGCCTCCGCCTGCGCCCCCATGTCAAAACCCACAAGACCTTGTGAGTGTGTCCCCCAGAATCTC
>VUYV01000719.1:150801-162304 GCA_008711295.1 Anarhynchus alexandrinus | reverse complement strand
GTGCAGAGGAGATGGGGCATCCCCCCGAAGTTTGGGGGTGGGGCTGCATTTGGGGTGCTGGGGGTTGCGGAGGGGCCGAGAAGGGCCCCCCCAGAGGAACGTGCCTTCTCTGGGTGCCCACCTGCACCCCGCTTCCCCTTCCCCTGGGTTTATTTTGACTTATTTTTTATTGGCTGTGGGTTTCTCGGCACGTGGCTCGCTCCAGCCGGTGGCTGCCGTGCGTGGGTCCCACTGTGCGCCTCCTCCGCTTCCGAGCGCACGTCCCGGGTGGAAAAAGCGACTCGCCGCCTCCGGCCCCCGAGGCCTTTTCGGGGTGCTTGCTGCGGGGGCGAGGAGGGGATCCCCGTGCCCACGGCTCTGGCGTGGGCTCCTGCCGTGTCGCAGCACCCCATCGCCTTTGCCGGGTGATCCTCCACCATTCCTGGGGCTTGGGGGGTCTATCCCTGAGCGCCGGGGACCCTCGGGTGGCTTGGGTTTGTCCTTCCCACCGATGCGGCCGGCTCCTGTGGGAAGCAGCGGATGCTTCATCCCTGGAGACACTTAAATTTAGCTTGGCTGGAGCCTGAGAAAACGCAGCATTGGGAGCGCAGATGAGTGTGCAGGATCTGAGCCGGCAAAACCGTCCTGCTCGGCAGCTTCTGGGGAAGGGGAGTTGTCCCCCGGTGGGCCAAGGGCTTCTCGGAGGGACCTCGGTGGCAGAAGAGCTGCTCTGGGGTGCCGGGGACCGGCGGGGAGGCTGGGAATGCTGTGGTGCATCTCCAGGAGTGTGGTTTCTCAAGCGGGGGAAGCCGTAGAGAGGAGACGGTCGGCTCTGGTTCATGTTTCGCCCTGTGTCAGCCCTGCGGAGTCGGTGGGGATTGCGCGGCCGTTTGCCAAGATCAGGGTTTGGCCAAATTTCTGCTCCCAGAGAGGCGGGTTGTGCTGACCCCGGTGATGGGGCTCTGTGGTGCCGTGGGTCGCTGTGCCAGGAGACGTGGGGTCCGGCAATCAGTGCCATCCCTCCTGGCAGAGACGTGGGATGGATGAGCGAGGGGAGAGGAGTGCGGAGTCAAGGGAGCCGGAGACATGGAGAGGCTCTTCCAGGTGACAGGGACTGCTGATGGGGAGGCTCGTGTGTCACCCTACCTGTGGGGTTGGTGGGGCCAGGAGAAGAGGGGAGCAAAATCTGTCAGACCTTTAGAAAAGGGGAATGTTTGGGTTGGAGAGTGCCGCTGGCACCCTGGATTTGGCGAGGCAGCGGTGACCTGACATCTACAGAGCCAAGGCTTCTGCCAGGAGGGTGACAGGGACAGTGTTCCACCGACCCCGCGGGAGTGCCGTGCGCCTCTCCCCGCCGAGCCGAGAGCATCCCCGTCCCCGGTGAGCAGGCAGGGTTCCCGAGTGGGGACATCTCTCTGGAGGTTTTGTCCCCTCTCTCACCGGGACGGCAGGCGGGAGCCGCGACCTGCGCATCGCCGGTGAGTTTGGGAGTGGGCTGGAGCCTCCCGCACCGTGTTTGCACAGTAAACAGCTGGTTAATGTGCAGCAAAGCCGGGGGGAGAGGCAGCAGGACTGTCCTCCCCGCTAATCCCTGCCCTGGGACGCTTCCTCCGGGAGTTCATTCCCCGCATGTGGGACCGGCAGCCCCGAAGAGGCACAGAGCAGCACGGCCCGGGACAGCAGCTGGTTCCAAGGGGGATCCCGGCCCCATGGCTCCTCTCCATCGTTGTCGACAGGGCTGCAGGCAAGGCGCTGGCAGCGGCCGTCGCGCCGGCAGCTTGTGCGTGACACTGGCACCTCAGTTTTGTGGCTCCTCTCTGGGGAAGAGGCTCACCGGGGGGCTGCTGCCCAGATCTGGGGTGCCCCACTCCCACCGTGGGGGTGTAGCAGCTCCTCAAGCTTTGCTTCTTGTTTCCTGGAGTTTTTTTCTGGCCGCTTGTGAGCTGCTGCCTGATTTCGGCCTTGTCTGGCTCTGCCGGCTCCCGCAGGGACCCTGGCTCGGAGAACAGAGCAGGATCCCAAGACCTTAAGCCCCAGTGCAACTCCTCGCACTAATCCTGCAGTGCCAGCGCAGCCAGCTGTTGACTAAATCTCCCGTTTTTTTGGTGGTTGTTGTTTTTTGGTTTGTTGTTTTTTTTTTTTTTTTTGCCTGGATCTGGATTTTGCTGGTCTTAAGCTTGGGAATTTGCTGTCGCAGGTTTCCCGGCTGCGGCCCATTTCCGAGCTGCTTTTTGTGCTTCATCTCCTCTTTCCCCGTTCGTTTATCCGGGACTGACGAGCGCTGATGCTGGCCGATGCGTGGGGGTGCTCAGGACGCCCCCCAGGGTCCAGAGGGAATATTTTGGATTTGGATCTGTATGTCCTTGGCCTTGGCTCTGTGGATTTGGACTGTGGAAACCCTCCTTCCCTGGTGGGATGGTGGAGGGGGAAAACGGGACATCCCCTTGTGCTGGAGGGGATGATGGGGGCTGTGCCCTTCCCCGGGATGCGGGCAGCAGAGCGCCTTCCTGCTGCTGTCGGGATGAGGAAGTCTGCGCCGCTCATGGCGGGTCAAACCCCTGCCCGGGTCGGCTACGGGAAGGCTCCTGCCTTCGGGGCTGGGGCAGGAGGGGGCTTTTGGGGCCCACTCGGTGCTGGTCCTGCGCCGGGACCCCATCTCTCCTCTGCTGTGGGGTTTTCCTCAACCGACGAGCGTGGGGGGCCGGTTATCTCCCGCCTGCGGTTTGCCGTGACTCCTTCCCTCGGCCTTGAGCAGCGCCGGGAGCCGATGGGCTGCCGTGCTGAGCAGGCACCGTGCTGAGCAGGCAGCCCTTCCTGCTCGCCCTGCCGGAGCCCCGGCCCCAGGCTGGAATCTTCCCTGGTTTTTGGGCTGTGGCACTGGCATTGCCGAGAGTCCCAGGACTGTCTTTAGTGTGGATGAGGTGCTTACTGGAAAACCCAGCACCTCCAGATCAAAGGGGATGCGCTGACCCACTGACCGCCGGTGCCAGGGGAGCCCAGAGCGCTCTCGGGTGGGCACGGGGGCTTCGGCTGTTCGGGGGTAGAGCAGCGCTGGGCTCAGCCGCTGCTCCGGGGATGTGGGTGCCGCAGCCTGCGGGAGAGATACGGCTTTCCCCGCTCTGGGCTGCTAAACCCAGCGGGGGCTCAGCATCCTTCCTGCACCGGAGCACCCACGGAGGGAGGAAAGTCCCTTGCGGGGCCTCCTCCACACTCAGTGGCTTTGAAGCAGAGAGGTACTGGGCACCTCGAGCCCTCCTGGCCCGTTTCTGCACCATCCCTGTGGCCGATTGGGTTGGACATGCCCCGCTCGGGGCCCACCCCCTCCCGTGGGACACCGTGGGGGCTTGGTACTATGTGTGGGACAAGCCTGGGGCTTGGCTGCAGGAGAGAGAGCGTGGGGATGACCCGCCGGAATGGGGATGAGGATGTCTCGGGTGTAATGGGGCAGTTCGGAGGAGTGCCAGAACCCCAGAGTGCCTGCTGGCCCCCCCCATAACCTGCTTTCCCCCCCGGCCCAGCTGCAGGCACAGAAGCTGAGGCTGGCGCACAGCAGGGGACCCTACTACAGCGGCTCCCTGCCCAACGTCAACCAGATCGGCAGCGGCGTCTCTGACTTCCAGGTGAGCAGCGCCCGCTCTGCCGCCCAGGGGCTGCCCCGAGGGGGGATTCTGGGGGGGCTGCCCCCTGTGGCACAGCGGCTGCCGCCCTCGGTGCCTTGGGGAGGGGGTTCAGGAGCTGCGTCAGGACTCGGGGTGGGTGTTGGGGAGGAGGATGAAGAGCCGTGGCATGGGCTGCTGGTGGGGACAGATGGGGACGAGGGGATGCTCTCCTCTAATGCCCTCGCCTGCCCGCAGCTCCATCCCCCCGGCAGCGCTGCCATTTGAGGGGGGCTGATCCTGAGCCCCCTTCCCTCGCAGGCGGGCGGTGGGCTCACCCCGCTGTCTCCTCCCCACAGGGCCCTTTGCACTCTCCGCTGGACTCCACGCGCAGCACCCGGCACCACGGCCTGGTGGAGCGAGTGCAGCGGGACCCGCGCCGGATGATGTCGCCCCTTCGCCGATACGTCCGACAGATATCCTTTATCCCGGTCCCTCCTGCCCCGTCGGCAGGGACAGGCAGCCTTTCCTCCTGCCACCGGGGCTCCTGCCCCGATCCCAGTGCCCCCGGTGCTCCTCTCTTTGGGATTAACGACCGTTAGCAATGTGTGCTGCCCCGGCATGTCTGCGGGGTTGCATTAGGTGCCTGCACGCCGGCTGCACAGCCCCTCGCTCTCTGTTTGGCCCTTAACGTGCCTCTCACATCGACAGCTCTCCCTACGGACCGACCTACTTGTCGCCTCCGCCCGAGCCAAGCTGGAGGAGGTAAAAACCCCGTGTTTCCCTGGCTCCCGGCACTTGTTTTCCAGGTGCCGGTTTCCAGCCTGTCGCCTTCCCGTGTCTGCGGGGTCGCTGGAGCCCCGGAGCTTGCTCTGTGTTAAAGAGCACCCGGAGATTTGGAAACAGGCAGGCTGGCAGGAGCCCAGCGCGGGAGAGTCCCTCGGAACGGGCAGCCCTCCCGGGAGGATTTACACGGCTTCCCTTACCAGGCTGCGGGGAAGAAAACGGACTTTGGGATGGGGGGGAGCAGCAGAGAGAAACGCTGAGATGCCGGGAGTGGGGCTGGCAGGTCTCCCACCCCTCTGATTCCGGGTGCTGCCCGCACCATCTCGCAAAGGGGGGATTTTTAAGGAGGAATGATTTCATCGTGCCAAAAAGAGCTGGCTCCAGTGTGCAGGGTGGCATCCGGCTCCTGTGGTAGCGGGAAGAGGGATCCTGCCCGAGGTGAATCACCGAGCCCCAAGCCCCAGTGTGCCCCGAGCATCGGCTCTATCCCACAGAGATCCCGATGAGCTGCGGCTCCGCACAGGAGCCGCTCGGGCTCAGCTCAGCGTGGCTCAGCCCTTTTAGAGGTCGCTCAGGGCTCTTGGGCTTTATTTTCAAGGCTGCCCTTGCTCTGAAATGCTGTGCTCAGCACAGCTCTCCTTCCCCGGCCCGAGGACCGTTCTCGCTGCCAGTGCTCCCGGCGTGTCTGTGCCGCGGTGCCCGGCACAGCTCGGCCGCCGTCTCGATGTGCCAAGAGCCTGAGGGGCCACGTGTGCCCCTTTTCCCCAGCCCGGTGGGGACACTGGTGGTGCCAGATGCTGGGTGGCAGCCCTGGGTTGTGCCAGGCGACACCGGGGCTCTGCTGGAGGTTCATGTTGTGTCTCGTACTTTGTCCCCTGCGATGAGCCTTGGCGCTGGTCAGTCCAGAGTGCGAGGGCCGCGGCCTCGGCCCCCGACACATCTGCCCCCATCCCGCTCTGTCCAAGCCCAGCTGTGGGGTGCCCTCTCTGCCGTCCTCCCTGACCTTCTGGGGCAAAGCCTTGGCTTTTTTTCCCTGAAAGAAGAGGTTGTGTCAAATCATCCCTGTCACTCGCAGCGAGCGCAGCCACCCTCCCCGCAGGACCTCAGGTTCCCAGGAGCATCTCATTGCAAATCCCGCTGCAAATTCCTCACCCCTGGTTTGGGAAGTGGGGATTTTCAGGGGGATTTTCATCCGTTTTCCAAGCAGCTGCCTTCGCTTGGCTCTTGCTCCATGATTTCCCTAGGTGCTGCTGGAGGGGAGGGTGGTTTCTGGCCCGTGGTCCCCCTGCTTTGGGGCATGGAGACCTTCCAGCCTTGCCCCAGAGACCCTCTGGTGTTCCCCCAGCATTGATTCTCGGTACTTTGGGGTTTTTCACGCAGAGGGGTCTCACCAGTCCCTTCCTCACGGGAACCTCAAGATTGAAACGGTCTTGACTAAGGTCTGCACAAGCCGGTTGTTTTTTTTGGGTCCTTGAGGCAGAGCCGCCCATCGCTGTGGTGTCTGGGCTGCAGGCAGAGGGCCGAGGCAGGGAATAGGGTGAGGATGTCACGGATCAGCCCCGACCCGGTGCTGAGGGCTGTCCCCCAGGACCGGCGGAGATACCCCAGCTCGTCCGCGCAAGGCAGCCTGCAGGCAGCGAGTTGCCTGCCTCCTCCTGCTGCCCTCGGCCTCCCCGCTGCCAACCCTCCCTCCCGGGGGGTAGTGCCGCCCTGCGCCCCCTTCCCTTGCCCCCCTAAGTAACGCTGCTCTTTCTCCTTACAAAGGACCATGCCCTGGAGTAACTTTCCTATGGAGAAAGGACATTTGTTTAGGCTGCCGTCGGCTCTCAACAGGTGAGTGATTTTTTTTTTATTCCATTTTCTCTCTGCACCGGGTTCCAACCCTTCCCCCGGTCCCCCAGGGTGGGCACAGCCCTGGTTGTAGCAACTCCAGTCCCCCAGGAGAAGGGAAGGGGGTCTCCAGGCCGCCTTATCCACCAAACGGGAGGATCCCTGGGGTGGAGGTGACCCAGGGGAGGAGGTGGCCCTGCACACCATGGCCTTAGTGCAGCCCTCATGCCTCCGTGGGCTGTGTGGTCCCGCGGCCACTCTGAGATCCCCAAGGAGCTGCTTTTGGGGACGCGGGGCTGCTGGATGCAGGGCAGGGTGTCCCCCAGGACTACCCTGGCTCAGCGCTGGCTACTGGGGCGAGGACGTGGCTCTGCCCGCTGCCGCGGCTGCTTGGTTTCACCCCGGCACGGTGTGAGTGGGAGCCAGCGCAGCCCTGGGGGGTCGGGCCACTTCTCGGGAGCCCAGCAAGGTGACAGAGCAGCGGGTTCCCCGTGGAGTTTGAGCACAGGGAGGAGCTGCCCCTGCCAGCATGAGAGCTGTGATATTGCCCCGTGGTATTGCCCCAGGGTGGCTTTGGGGTTGTCCCCTTCCCTGGGCTGGGGCACAGCGGGGTCTCAGCGGGGTGAGCCGGGGCTTGGGACACATTGCTGATGCTGCTCATGGCAGTCCCCGCTCCGTCTCCCCTGGGCCGTACGGGGAGTGATGCCGGCACCTCCCGGGGCATGGTGCCGGCAGTGGGGCCTTGGCTGCGCCGCGGTCGGGCGCCCATCGCTCCCCGGTTGGGCCCCGCGCCGGAGGGGGCTGCGTCCCATGGGCGGCGGGGGGAGCTTCCTGCCTCCCAGCTGCGCCGCAGCTGAACAATATCCCCCTTGTGCGGTCCCAGGACTCGTCATTAGCTCGAGCAGCCTTTTCCCAGCCCCTCCCCGCGCTCCTCCGCTTCAGACCAACTAATTGGGAACACAATGGGTGTAATATCCCTGGGTCCTCTGCCCCCAGCCCCTCCAGGGCCCCTGGGGGAAACAAAGGGTCCCCGGGGGAGCCCATCTTCCCCCGTGCCAGGGGTGGCGAGGGCTCCGGGGCCTTTGCTGTGGTGGCAGAGCCGTCCCTCGGAGGAGATGGGGCTGGAACAATCCCCAGCGTGTCTGGAAGCATCGGGTGAGGGACCACACTAGAGCATCGTGTGGGGAGGGCAGGGTTGGCAGAAGGGGACAGTGTCCCCACAGAGCCCCTTGGTGTCTGCCTCCAGGGCTCGTCCCGGGCACGGCGCGTGTTGGACATGGAGGGCTTTAAAGGAGATGATTGTTCCATCACCGAAACCCCCTGTGCTCCCCTTCCCTTCCTCCTTCTGCTCTTCCCCTTCTTTCCCCGCTGCTCTGGCCCTGCTCTCGCCCACCATCCTGGCGCTGGGGGGAGGCTGTCACAGCTAAACGGGGGTGGCAAGGGCTGAGCCTGGGCCCATCTGACCATCGCCTTTCCTTTTCCAATTAGAACAAATTCCGACTCAGCGCTTCACACGAGCGTGATGAACCCCAACCCCCAGGACGCCTACCTGGGCCCCTCGCAGGGCGCCCCGCCGCCCGGCCGCCGGAGCGGTGAGTGTCCCCTCCCCTCGACACCCCGCTTTCCTCAGCGGGACCCCCCCTGCTCCCCACCTCCACCCGGCTGCCTCGGGACGCCCGTGCCCCTTCCACCCCTCGAGGACGCTGTGGGGGGACCGTGTGGAGCCCCATCCCTCCGCAGCGGGGTCACGCAGCACCCCCCCACCTTTCTGCCTTCGCTCTGCGGTGCTGGACGATGTTCCCCGTGTCCCCATGTGCTGCCACTAACGGTCACCTGCTCTCTTGCAGGTTTTCTAGACGGGGACGCAGACAGTAAAGGTGAGTGCCTGCCCGTGCCTGGCACGGAGCTGCGTCTCCCTCCGTTGCAGTCTGCAAAGAGACGGGGTAGCGGGTGGGATGTGGGGGGGCCATTGCCCCGGGACCCCTCTGTGGCGGGTGGGTCTGTAATGCCCCACTCGTGACCGGTCGGTCGGTGGATGCGGGTGGGCTGTGCCGCTCTCCCCGCGCTGACCCTCTGCTTCCCCCTCGCCAGTGTTTCTTTTCCAAGTGCCTCCCATCGAAGAGACCTTCGACGACAACAAGCATTCGCTGAAGCCCTGGGACACCAAGAAGGTGGGTGCAGAGGAAGGACCCCGAGAAAGTCACCCCTGCGTCCCCCTGCTTGTGTCCTGCCCGCGGGGTGTTGTGACACCGGGGTGGCCCTGCCTCCCTCCTGCCCTCAAACCGCGGCTGGCCCAGGGTTTGGGGGGACGCGGAACGCAGGTTCAGCATCCCGGCCTCGCGTCAATCCTCCTCCTCTTTGATTTCGCAGCTCTCCTCGTCCTCGGCCCGTCCACGCTCCTGCGAAGTCCCTGGGATCCAGTAAGTCCTGGGCTGGGCTGGGGGATGTGGCTGAGCAGCCCGAGCCCACGGGCGGCTGCGGAAAAGGGGCTGGAGCCGGGGCGGGGGAGGGGGGGCTGTGCTGCTGGGGAGGGGGATGCTGGAGGAGGCAGCGGTGTACCCACGCTGAGCGTGCCTCTCTCTTTCCCCCAGCATATTTCCATCCCCGGATCAACCTGCCAACGTCCCCCTCATCCCCTCGGCCCTCAACACGGGGGGTTCACTCCCTGACCTCACCAACCTGCACTTCCCCTCCCCTCTGCCCACCCCTCTCGACCCGGACGAGACCACCTACCCCAGTTTGAGCGGGGGCAACAGCACCAGCAACCTGGCCAACACCATGACGCACCTGGGCATCAGCGGCAGCATGGGACTGGGGACGGGCTACGACTCGCCAGGTGAGGACTGGCCCCATCCCGCTGCCGGGCAGGGACACGCCGTAGCCGACGTCCCGGGGTGGCTGGAGCAGCCACCGAGACGCACGGGGCCGGCGTGGGGAGCCGAGAGATGGTCCCCCGTGGCAGGGAGCCACCAGCAGCGAGTGCTCGGAGGGGCCGGGGGAAACGGGACCCCCCCCCGGCCGGCATCCCGGAGCCGGCTGTGGCAGAGATTGGCCTCTCCGGGCGACCCCGGCCTGGCACGGAGGTGCCACAGCCTGGGAGCGGGGTGGGGAGAGCCGTAGGGTCTGACGGCGTTGGGGGGGTCCTGCAGGGGTGTGGGATGGTGGCCGCGGTGGGGAACCCGCCGCCCACCCTGCTCCTGCCCCGGTGCCCTTCGCTTGCTGAGCCGGAGCGTCCTGCGCCGCCGGTGCTGTTCCCGGGGTGTGTGTGTTTCTGTCTCTGTCTCCATCGTTTTGGTCGCCTCCGTCACCTTCCATCCCACCCGGGGCAGACGGGGAGCCCCAGCCTGGCCCGGCCCGGGGAGGAGAGCCTGGGGTGTGGGGCGATTCCGTGGGTAACGGTGGTGTCTCTTCTTTTTTGTCCCCACAGGACTTACCTCACCTATGCAGAGCTCCCTGAGTAACCCGTCCCTGCAGTCCTCGCTTAGCAATCCCAACCTCCAGGCCTCCCTGCGAAGCCCCTCGCTCCAGTCCTCCCTCAGCAACCCCTCGCTCCAATCCTCCCAAAGCAGTTCCTCCATCCCTTCCTCGCTCTCCAACCAGTCCCTGCCCTCTTCCCTCTCCTCCTCGCTCAGCAATCCCTCCCTCCCCACGTCCCCCCGCAGCCAGCCCATGCAGTCTTCCCCCAGCAACCCCAGCCTGCCCTCCGGCTTGAGCGGCTCTTCCTACGCCCCCATGGTGCAGGCGTCCATAAACACCTCGCCCCGCCGACGGGTCCCGCTCAGCCCCCTCACCCTCCCAATGGGTGGCGACTCCAGAAGGCAGCACCCCAAACAGTTCTCACCAACAATGTCACCCACATTGTCCTCCATCACCCAGGTATGCATGGTCCATCGCCCGCGCCGGCCCCGCGCCGCGCGCTCGCTCGCCTCCGTCTCTTCCTCCCTCGACTTCTCTCTCTTTGTCTCGTTTCCATCCTCATCTCAGCCACATGCCAGGGAAGCCCCGAGCTCCCCCCCTGCCCCCGGCCCAGTCCGCAGACCCCTCCCCGCCGGGGGTCAGGGACCGGGGAGGGGACGCGGCGTATCCCAACCGGGACTCCCCCACCCTGGGTTCCCGCTCCGGAGGGGGGAGCCCGACCCGTGGTGGGTGCTGGGTGCAGGGTTTTGGTGCCCGGTGCTGCCGGTGGGGTTGAAATTCGGGGCTTTCCCGGATCGCCGGTGTCTCCTTAACCCGCTGCCGGTGCTGGGGGATGCACCGGGGGCTGGCGGAGACGGTCCCCGTCCCAAAAGAGACGGGGCACCGGGGCACCGAGCAGAGGGGCCGGATCCTGGTGGGCGCTGGGGTGGGTTGCAGGCTGACCCCCCCCCCTTTCTCTCCGCTCTCTCCGCAGGGGGTGCCCCTGGACACCAGCAAGCTGCCGGCCGACCAGCGGCTCCCGCCGTACTCCTACAGCCAGCCCGGCTTGCTCCTGCAGTCCCAGCCGAGCCAGAAAGCCCTGCACCAGTCCGTGCAGTCCCCCCCGCAGCCGGCACTGCCCCCCGCCCCACCGACGCGGCCCCCGCCGCCACCGGTGCCACCGAGCGGGGCCACGCAGCGCCCGTACCCCCCCCAGTACCAGCCTAACGCCTCCCTGCAGCAGCAGCAGCAGCAGCCACTGGGACAATCCTTGAGCGACTTCGGCTTGGGCAGCGTGAGTGCTCCCAGGATGGGGACATTGGGGGGGGCAGAGGGAGGGGGGACAGGAGGGATTTTAATCCCCATAATCTGCTTCTTTCCGCAGTTCGAGCAGTTCGGGATGGGGGAAAGCCCCACCGGTAACAGCGGCGGCTTCCCCGAGGAGCTGGGGACCCTGAGCTACCCCCCAACCGAGGGCACCTACGACCCCCACGTCCTCAACCGGCAAAACCTGAGCAACTGCAGCCGCCACGGCCCCATCCCCAACATCATCCTCACAGGTGGGTCACTGGCGGTCCCCCTCCCGGGGAGCGGGACGTCACTTGGGGGGTGCTGAACCCCCCTATTTCCTCCCCTTCCTCCCCTCCGTAGGGGATTCTCCCCCCGGCATCTCCAAGGAGATCGCGACGGCGCTGGCCGGCGTTCCCGGTTTCGAGGTGGACGCGGCGGCGTTGGGTTTAGAGGAGGATTTGAAAATCGAACCCCTCACCCTGGACGGACTGAACATGCTGAGCGATCCCTACGCCCTACTCACCGACCCGGCCGTGGAGGACTCCTTCCGCACCGACCGCCTCCAGTGAGGGGTCGGGGAGAGGTGGGGGGGAGCTCTGCCAGCACCCCCGCACCCACCCACGGAC
>VUYV01000719.1:123783-138288 GCA_008711295.1 Anarhynchus alexandrinus | reverse complement strand
GGGGCCAGCCCAGCCCTCGGGAGTGGGCGAGGAGGGCTGGGGGCGGGGATACCCCGTGGTAAAACGGGGTGTTTGCTCTTGCTGCAGGGCTGGGGGGGGCCGGTCCCTGCCCGGCTGGGGACCGGCTGGGCCGGGGGCGGTGGGGAAGCGGGGTGCGGGCGCCGCCTGGCTCCGGGCCTGCTGTGCGTGGGGGGTCCCCGGGGCAGGGGAGAGCGAGGAGGGGGCGGCCGCCTCCTCCCTCTAACCAGAGGCGACAGAACGGGGCGGGAGCAGCCCGCCTCTCCGCGCCCCTGGAGGGTTTGGGGGGGAGCGGGGGCCCCCCCCACTACACCCCAGCTTCTCCCGCTGCTTGGTGGGGAACGCTGGCGAGCGATGCTGCGATGGAGCGGCCCTCTACGATGGGGGGGGCTGGCTGTTCCCCCCCTCTGTCCCCCAAAGGGGACACCCCCTTTGTTCCCTCCTCTTCTGCTGGGTTTCGGGAGCGATTCCCGTTTCCTTCTGCGATTCCCGTTTCCTTCTGCGTTGCCATCGCGGCGTTTCCCTGTTCCCTCGTCGGAGAGACGATGGGAAGGGGGGATTGACTGTCCCTGCTTCGCTCTGCCACCGCTTGGGAAACCAGATTTTCTGCCCTGCAGGATTCTGCCTCCTTTTCCCCCCTCCCCGGCTTCTTCCCTGGTCAAAACGAGGAGGGGGAACAGCCAGGAAAACTTTCCCATCTCTGCTTTAACGTGGAGCAAGAGAGTCCAGCAACTGCTGCCTCCTTCCCTGCGGGCAGCGCAGGCAGCCCTGCCCGCACCCCTTCCCCTTTTGCCGGGGATGGGGGGAGGATGAAAACGCGGCTTCTGGGATGGCACAGGCCTTTTTCCTCGCTCGGCGTTTGGGAAGCTGGGTGGCACGGTTCCTCTCCCCTCTGCTCAATTTCCCAAAATAAGAGTATTCGAGGTGTTGAAAAACGCTCTCCCTTCCCCTCCGCGCTGAGATTGAAGGGTCTCTTTGATGGCGGGGGGGGTTTGCTTTGCCAGGAAGAGAGGAGGAGGAGGAGGAGGTGGTTTGGGCAAGCGGAGGGTAGCTGAAAGCAAGGAGGAAGAGCGACAGCATATGGATGCGATCGTATCGATTCGCTTTAGCTGCCTTGCCTTCCTCGCCTTCTGTTTGCTGAAATCACCCCCCCCCGAAAAGGGATTTTATTTTTTTTTTTAACTTTTTTCTTATTAGAGCCTGCCTCGGCTGCTGACAGGCTGGAGGAGGAAAAGGGGGGGGGTACAAGCCCGTGGGGAACGGCGTCCTTCTGGAAGAAGGTGTGGGAGGTTTTGACTCTTATTTCTCAGTGTTCTTCGGTGGGGGTTGGGGAAGGATTGCAACAACAAGCGGTTCAAGAGGACGGTGGTTTTTAAGGATTGTGCGTGGTCGGCTACCGGCAGAGGATCGCATGCCTTCTCACCGGGGAGATGTCTAGGTGTGCAGGGAGAGCCCCCCCCACCCCCTTGAAACGCTGCTGCTCTGCTCTGGCACGCCGCTGGATTTTAAATGACCCGTGATGTTCCTGTCACTGAGGGCAAACGCGATTTCAGCTCGCGTGGGTGCCGGGCGAGTTCGGTGCAGCCGTCGAGCCGCCGGGGCCCCGCACCCTCGGGTGCCTTCACCGCGTTTGCACCTTATCCGAAACGGGGTTCACGTCCCCCTTGGACGGGTGTCTGTAGGGATCCCCCTGCCTCGCCGTGATTTAGGAGCGTGCCTGGAATTTGTTGCATTCCTGGTTCTCCTGAAACAGCCAAAAAAAAAGAAAAAAGACCCGTCCCGGGGCCGGCGACCTGGTTTGCGAGCCGTTAAGATCTTCAACGCGAGGTGCAACCTTCGCTTCGGCGCTTTTCCTGATCACGAGGCTGCGTGAAACCGAATGTGACGTGCAGCTGACAGGGAGCATCCATCTTTGCAGCGCTGCGGTTTGCCCGTGCCGAGAGCGGCCTGGCTTCCTCTTCCGACGGCTAACGGGCTCCCGCCGGCCATGGCACCCGGTTCCGCTCGGAGCATCCCTTTCCCTGCCGCTCTCCCGGCTGCTCCGGCGCAGGGCAAGGGATCGCTGCCTGCTTACAAACGTTTCTAGGAGGGGGAGAGCAGAAATATCTACTCGGCAGAGTTAATTAAACTTAAGATGCTCTTGAAAGTGTCTTTTCTGCCAATGTTTTCTTCCGAGGGAGCAGCGCGGGGCTCGTGATCAACCGCTCGGAAGATGCAGGGGGGGGGTTTAAATGAGAGGAGTTTCCCGGATTCATTCACTGAGCTGCTTTCATCGCTCGCTGCTCCCTTCAGCATTTAAGGAAAAACAATCGCTGAAGCTTTATTTTTTTATTTATTTTGCTGTTAATCGACAAGTCGCTGCGCTTTGTGCTTCCCCCCCCACCCTGCCAACTCCAAAGCGCTCACCGGACCCTGAGCGTGCAGGGGAATAACTCGCCCTGGATAACTCGCCCCTTTTCGGGAGCCGCCGAGGGGGGAGCTTTGGCGAGCGGCCCCGCTCATCCCGGCTCGGAAGGAGTCCTGTTGCACCGCTCGGGCGTAAGAATTGCTGATTTTTAAAACGTTTTGGCAATAACAAGAACCAGGGATGTGGAAAAAAAAAAAATCCTTTTTTTTTTTTAATAGCCCCATGGAAAGTGACTTTTATTTTTTAAAGGAGCCTTTGGTTTGGGTGGTGTTTAAAGCCGCTGATGTGCGGGCATCGAATGCGCGGCTCTGCGTCGTGTTTGTGCCGAGGCACCACGGCAAAATATTTCTGTTTTTTTTTTTTAAAAAAAAAAAAAAAAAAAAGATTGGCCATAAATCTAATCCCCGTGTAAAGCTATCCACCTCGCGCGCAGAAATTCAACCTATCAGGCCGTGCCACATGCCGCTGCAGTTTTATAGCGTTGGATCGGCCGCTGGAAGATGGAGAAGAAATGTACTTGTACGCGGCCGCGGTTTGGGGATCCATTTGCTTCCGCCGCTCCTCGGTGCCGCGAGCAATCCTTCCCTGGAAAGCCGCGTTTTTGGGTTTCACTCAGACTCGTGGATTTCTGCTCCTTAATCTTGAGGTGGTTCGGAGGAGCCCGGTTACAGATGGCTGGGGTTTCGTTTGCCGTGCCTTTTTTTTTTGGTTGCATGTAGGTTATTTTGCAGGGTTTTTTTTTAAAAACACGTGGGATGATGTATCGCTGCTCTGTAACTTAGTTTGGAGCATCTCAGGGCGATGCACTGAGCAACGGGACCTGCGAAGTGAGATGTTGCGATGAGCCCGTGTTTCTCTCCTTCGCTGTTGGGGAGAGACTTCAAGTCATTTCTCTTGATTGGTTTCAGTGTTTCAGGTTATTTGGCTATTTGGAAAAAAAAAAAAAAAATTTACAAATACTCTTCGCCTTGGCTGCGCTTTCTTCAGGAGGTTTCCGTGGAAAGCGGTGGAGAAGCGAGTTGCTGTTCTTGCACGCGTCCCAGTGGAGCGTCTGCCTGGGGAGAGGCTCGTTTTGCCGTGGCACGTCCTTATTGTGAGAGCCGGAGTTGAAATGCTTATCTGGGTCATTGGGAAAAGAGATTTTATTTTTTTAAAAATTATTTTTTTTCTCCTTAAAGAGCATTACTCTGAAATTGGGACTTTGACGAATACGTCAACCCGCCCGGTGCGACGGTCGGGGTCTTGCTTTCGGGGGCTCGGACAGCCCCCGCTTGCCCGCGCTCTCACGGCGCGGTTGGGCTGGAGGACAAAGCTCCGTGGCCGGAGGATGCCGGTGGCCTCTGGATGCGCGGTGCTGCTCGTTTTCCTGCTTTTTCTTTTTTTAATTAAAGCTGGAAATGAATGGACATCGAGTTTAGCTCACCTTAAAATGGAGCTGCGTACCTGGTGCTTGTCCTGGTGCTTTCCAGCTCTCTCTGGAGCAGTTGAGGCCGATGGTGACTGTCCCCTTTCCTTGACCATCGCCAGCCGAGCGCAGCGTCCCGAGTTTTCCTGCTCTCCTTTCTCCGGCTAAACTGGAAACCGGCCTTCCTTGCTGTGATTAATCAATTCCTTCCTGTCACCTTAACGCTCTCGTGCAAAACCAGAGTGGGTGATTATCCCAGGTCGGATGTTTTTCGGTTTATCGAGCCCCTCATTGCGTGGACGGACCTCAGAAAACCTGTCCCCGTCCGTGGGAAGTGGGTCGGGGAAGAGGCTACGGTGCTGGGATTTATTCCTTTTTTTTATTATTCTCTCTGATTTTCATATAAATGTGACTTACGGCTTCTAATTGCTCGCTCTCAGCCCTCGCAAAGACAGGATTATTTAAGATGTATTGAGGAACGGGGGATAACGCGAAACTTCGGATGGTGATAAGTTTTGCGACTCTGCCCCTTGGCCGCGGAATATTACCCGGTTATTTGTGATAACGGTATCCAGAATATGCCCGAAATCCTTCTGAAGACCAACACCAGCATTTGGAATTTGGAGGGTGTGAGGAGAGGCGCTTCCAAGCCTCCTCTCTCTAAAATTAGACCGAAGACCGACGCGGAGGAGTCTATTAAGAGCCTCGGGGGCTTTTTTTCCACGGAGCCTCGACGCCGCCGTTGCACGTTGGTCCTGCGAAGCCGCATCCATTTTGTTTCATCCCTAACTGAAGTCTTTTGGCTTCGTATTTCCAGGTAGGTGGTGCCAACTCTGGTGGGAGCCGGGCACGTGCCGGGATGGCTTAACAGGCTTTCATTGGATGGTGTTGCTGCTCAGGTTTGAGTGCGTATTTTGGGACCGAGCCCTGAAATTATCCGATTTTTAAAGTCCTGGTGGTGGATTAGGGGCAGCCCTCGCTTACAAGCCCTGCCTGGTTCCTCGAGGTCGGAGGAACGTCCTGCCGGATGATCGAAAGAGTTGCGAGAGGGGAGGGAGAGGCATTAAAAGACCATTAAGGTGGTGACGGAAAGAAAAAGCCAGAGTAGTTCTCTGTTGGGGCTGAAACGAGCTGTGTCTCCTCCGCTCCGGGGAGCGGCGAGGAAGGAGGAAAGGTGTCCGGTTGTGCTCGGAGGTGCGGGAGGATCTGCCCCGAGCGGCGCCTTTCCTCCAGTTTATTGGGTTTTTGTCGCAGCAGTTGGCGTTCTGGTAGCGGTTCTTTTCCTGAGTAAATTTTTCACACCTGGTCTTTAAAGGCAGAACCTCGCTGCTGTTGAATATGCAAACGCGCGGCGCCGTGTCGGTGGGGCGGCGGGTGCATGCGCTCTCCCAGCGTGTCGGCTGCCGGAGCCGTGCACTGGTGCCTTTTCGGGCGCCTGCGTCAAAATAGCGCCTCGGTACGGCTGTGCGGAGGGGGCCAGACGGTGCTAATAGTAAAATAACTTGTGGCTGTCTGCCTTTGGGTTCCATGGAAGAGTTAAAAATGCCTTAAACCGGCCGGTTCTGGACCCTGTAGGGTCGGCGGTAGCGGTGCTGCTGCTCTGCGCCCCGGTGCTGCTGCACTTGGGCTTCTGGGGCGAATTGTGGTGACCGTAAGCTCAAACCGCCCGAAGCCAATAAGTGTGTTTTTCCAGAGTATCCTAGCTTTAGGCCTCGTTTTCAATGAATCTCAGAAAATTGAACTCAAGAATCACGTTTTCTTTAGGATTAGACCCAATCAAGACCCATCTGTCATGTCGGGAAGAGGACGCCGCTGCTTACTGCCCGGTGGCCGTCTCCTGGACCTGCAGCTTTGGGTTATGCCCTGTCTGTACCCGGGAGCAGATCGGCTGTGTGCTTCGTACACGAAGACAAAGCATTTAAATACTTCTCTTTCGTTCTGGTTAATGCTCTGGTTCGGTTTCAGGGGGTAGAAACAGGGAATAGAAACCATTCTGCACGCGGCATCTCAAAGCGTTGCCTTTCCCCATCCAACTCTTTCCGGGCCTGATATCAGGGTCTCAGGTGGTTGGGGTTCCCCCGGGGAGCGTATGGGCACATCCCTCCTCTTCCCAAGGCAGAGGGGACCCAAGAAGGAAGCTACGGAATCGGGATTTTGGAGGAAAGAGGCCGGACCTCTCCCTGCTGTCTGCGTGTTGGGATCAGGCTTTTTTATCCCTCTTGTACGGAGCCCAAATACCTTTTGGTCGCGTCCCTACCAGCGAGGAAACAGATGGAAGCGTGTTTCTTCAAGCTCCCAGCAAAGGGAGGAAGATGTGTCCTACTGAAATGCCTCTCGGAGGCTAAATTTACCTCTTTCCCCCCAAACTGTTGGCCCTGGCGAGGTGCTCTGGGGGGTGTGAGTCAGCCCTGGCCCCCCGCTCTCCTCCGGTCCGTGCAAGAAGCTCTCTCGTTGACATCCCGCCACCACCACTCGCAAAGCAAACGTGCGAGATCTCGCTCTGCGCCCTGGCGTCGCGTCCCCGGAGGAGCAGGGGAGCCGGGAGGGCAGATGGATAACCTGAAATCCTCCTCCCGACGAGGTTTTTGGGGCTGACAAGTTCTGGGTTTAACAGTTCGCTTGTCTTCCCCCCCTTCCCCCCCCCTACTGCCTCACGCAGTTTGTAGGGGAAGAAAGATAATTCACTTTAATGAATTATAAAACTTGTTTCACTGCAGTGGGTCTTCATTTTTCCTTTTGTCTGCAGCGGAGTCACTGTTTGAGTAGAATAAAATTAACTTCGTCCCTGAAAAGACAAAAGAGCTGAAACTCCTCTGCTGCTGCGGGGAGCTGAGGGAGGGAGGGGGCAGGACATTATCTCGAAGGCCCCATATGCTTTGCCAATCATAATGTTTTGGGGTTTTTTTTCTTTGTAATCCGGAGTTTTGAATTTAAACACTTCGCCGTTTAAAAATGGTTCTTTTATATATAAAATCTATTTGTTTTCCCAGCCAGTCGCTGAGAGCTGTACGCACGTGTCCAGAAACAAACTGCGTAAAGTTAATGAAACTCCGCGGCATCTTTACAAACATCTACAGGCGTAGTCTCTCCCTCTGCGCTCCGGCAGCTATCCATGTGTAGTGCGGGACTGAGATACTCCATGGAAAACCCGCTCGTCCTTAGCGCCGCGTGACTTGCTCCGTAATCATAGGGGATTTGAAGATTTCTGCTGTAAAGTGTTTTGGTGAAGTTGGATCGCTGTCCTGATGGGGTGGCTGAGTGAAGGTCTGCACCGGGGCTTGGACCGGGGAGTAGCTGGAAATCTGGGCATCAGCTGAGCTGCTCCCAGTTTGCTCCCAGTTTAAAACCAGCCTTTAGATGGTGGTTTGTAGCCCACGCAGGTGGAGATGCTGCTCCTGTATCTGGAACAAAGCTATCAGCTCCTCAAACGCCCCGTGCAGCCTGGCATACCTTTGGCACCAGCCAAGAGATGATGCTCTTTAGGGATGGTTTTTTTGGTTTTAAAAGAGAGTTTTGAGTGAAAGGAAATCAATCAGACAGACGCAGACTTTCAGAGAGTTTCAAAATGGTTGCTTGGTAATAGTCCCTTGTTGTTGAAGAAGTCCAAACCTAATGCATTTTCCCCTTCTATGAATCACTCCTTAACTTGCTTCTTATTAAAGGCCCTGATTCTAATTTAATCTTGGAGACCTGACAATTTTGAATACCTACTAGTGCAGCGCGAGTCCGATTTGGCATTTCAATAGCTTATTGTTTTAGTCCCTGCAACGATTTCAACAAATCGGTCCAGAGAAAAGTGGCACTTCGGTGTCGGTGACCGGAATCTCCGCTCTCGATTCGAAGGCGCCGGTTTAACGTGCCGCTGGGCGTTCGGTAGCCCTGGAACAACATGTGTGCCCGCTGAAATAGGGGAAGGATGCTCACAGACTTGTTTTTAACGGAATGGCTTTCAGGGAAGATCGGATCCTGAATTTCTTGAGCAAAACCGGTTTGAAATAACCTCCCTTCTGGGCTCAGCTGCGTTTGGTCAGCGTGGTTCGCTGAGATTTGGGTAAATCCAAGGAGCGATGGGTTGAGAAGCTTGCTGCAAGCCACTGAGGAGGTCTTAATAAATTGCTGGGCACCATATGGTGGTTTCGGGTGTTTTGGTGTGCTGGCGAGCCCGTTTTCTCGGTGGCTTCCAAATGGGGCTTGGTTGGACCACCAGCGCTCCCCGCACTCCTTACTTGCTCTTCCCCGTATTCGCTTTTTTGTCATTTTGCTTTCACGTTGGTGTTTTTGTGCTAATTGTACTTGCTTTGCTCTCGTTTAGTCCGCTCCTGCGTAATACGTGGACCCAAAATGCCGCTCGCTGGGTTTTACCTTTCGGCGCTGAGAACGACTGGAGCGGGACGGCGGCAGCTGCCGGCCGTGGTTAGCTTCCCACGCCTTGTGGGGAGGATAGAAATAGGACTGCCGTCCGTTCCGCTTTCCGGTGGGATAGCGCCGCGAGGAAAATACTGCGTCGCAGTTAGTCGGCGGTGTCAGGGATGGCGAGTGGTCTGTTAAAATTGAGCGCGTGAGGGGAGTTAACCTCGTCACCGTACTGAAAAATTCAAAGGAGATCAGTGAAAGGACAGATCCGAGCTTTGGTTGTGTTGGGTTTTAGAGAGAATTGATTGTTTCGGAGGGGTTAACCCCAGACCTGGGCTGAACTTAAGTCGTGGGGTTGTGGTGGTTGTGCCCAACCCATAGAAACTGAAATAACTGTGAATTCTGTGGAGGCAGTCCTGGCGGCCTTTTCCTGGTGAACGTTGTTCTGCTTCGTGTGAGTTTGCTGGGGGAACCTTGTTACCCAGTTCCTTTGCCTGGAGACCAGCAGGCTCTGAAGTAGTAAAGTAGTATTGAATGGCAAATTTAAAAAAAAAATATCATCCCTTCGCTTCATTGTCTTCCAGTTTTACTAAAATATTTCTCAAAGTACTTGTTAGTCTGAAGCTGTATTATGATGGTGATCATCATCGTCATCTGCTTGCTGTTAGCTAATGAGAAGGAAGGAAAGTAAATCCAAAAAACATGAAGGGGGGGGGGGATTTGGTCCGGGATCCCTCTGTTTTGGAGGAGAAGAGGCAGCTCGGAGGACAGATTTATAACCGAAGGACAGCGCAGGTTGGCAACGAGCACTGAGGGAAGAGATGGGTCCTGGTGAGACCCACCCCGTTCCCAGCGCTGGTGTTGCTGCAGAAGCTGTCCCCGTTGGGTCCTGCTGTGTTGGTGACTTCACGGTGTTCCCCGGCACAGTGAAGAGCAGTGACAGCCCACGGGACCAGGTTGGTTATTTTTTTTTTCCCCTCAGAAAAATGATTAGGAGAGATTTATCATTCTTGGATGCGGTAATTTGAAGTACCAGCAGCACGGATGCAAGTGTGTATCCTGACCGGTGCGTTTTAGTCCTTCGGGTCCTCCTGGAGTCTCACCTGGAGGTTCAGCGTGGGGTTTGGGCAGCGCTGAGGAGTGACGCTGCCGATGTCCCCGTCCTTTAGCGACAGAGGGATGTTATGGCTTCGAATTGCTGACTTTATTACTACTTTTATATTTAGGCCAACAGCAACTGTCCGTCGTTGGATGTTCAGTTCTGGTTGAATTTAAAATTCAGTAGAAGTGGTGTAATTCGATCTCTTTCTCCTCCCCGATGACTATCGTGGTGTTTACCGCCCTTTGGCTCGTGGGCTTTCTTCTTGTCGTAACTTCATCTAACAGGTTTGTGTATGAAATTAGCCTTCCTGCCATCTTCACACCGAGCGTTGGGAGTCCTCTGCGCTCAACCTCGTTACCAGCCGGAACCTTCAAACCCTCCCTCTGCTCTTCATCTCTTACGCCCATCTCCTGCGTGGTTACACGTGATGGATTCATCACTTGTCCCCGGTGCTGGAGCATTACCCAATTTTATCGCTTATTTTGGAGTTGCGGCGCCGTTGTCGTTTCGTGGGCTGCTGTGCGGTGGTCGGATCATGGGCTAAATCTCTCCCTGCCGTTACTCGAGTACCACGCTACGTTAGCCCTATAACAAGGGACTTTATAATTCAAACTTTGCAAATATTTCGTCCCAATAAATTAACTCCAGGCGATCGCATCCTACTTTTCTGGTCGGCTGCTTCTTCTTACCTTCCTGATTAGTTACCTGGGAAAGCTTGAAGGTTTGCCGCCCTGGAGACCCTTGCCACCCGTCCTTTGTGTGTTATATATGAGAATCACTGTAAAAACGTAAATGAAGAGAAGACGGGGACTTCTGGGCTAATCAACCGGCAGAGCCGATGGGAATGGGGAGAGATTTCTCAGCGATGGATCACCTGCAGATAATGAATTGGGTTCGGGAAACAGAGCCGCATAAAAGCAGCTATTGTTAGCACTTTTGCAGACTTCGTCAAAGGCCTTTTCATACTGGAAATAGAAGCACCCAGAGGATGGGTCCTTATGAAAGGACCCTAAAATTCAATTAAATGAACAGTCCAGTGATGTTTTACCCATACCTTTCCCCATCCTGGCCATAAAGATCTTTCAGAAGCCTTGCAACAGCGGGATAAAGGACAGGGCAGGAGGAGAGATGTAAGGCATCTTCAACCACCCCTAATTTGTTGGAAACGGTTTCATCTCTGCCGAATCTCCGCATGCCTTAAAACAAGGATGAAAAGGTCTGGAGGAAGATGGGGCGTATGGAAAAAACGTGAAACAGTCCTAAAAAGTCAGAGAATGGAAAAGGACAGAGGGGAAAATGCTGAAGAAACTTTTTGCCGTGGTGGGCTGATGTCGGTGAGGAGGTGAGATGAAGTGGTGCAGGGTGGAGATTTCCCTAGAGGGAACCATTTGAGTTCCATTTGAGGTACTGGAGTTTCCTCCTGGATACCAGTTGATGTTTCTCCATGACACGGTGAAGAAACGACAAGCTGCGAGGCTGGGCAGAGTCTCCCTGTGATGGCCGGGGAGGTGGACACCAGTGAATACCAGTGAGTACCAGTGGCTGGGCTGGGGCTGCGCTGAGCATCGTACGTGCACCCAGTGTTGGGGAACTGAATTTCAGCTGCGAAGACCAGCAGCCAAGGACGTGTCGCTTGGGCGTGAATGTTGAGAGACAGCAAAAACATCTGAGTTTGGGGTTTTTAAATGAAGAAAGGACAAACTTTGTCTGTGGTCGGACCCAAGCGGGGTTGTGTTAAAGATAACGGCGGTCTGTGGATGGGAAGGACCACCGGTGCCGGGATGTTGGTGAGACGGCTGCTTCCAGCCCCGGCTGGACTTGAGAAGCATTTCCCAGTTACCGCCTTGTAGGGTTTTTTTCCCCAGGATTGAACAAATACCGGGAAAGACGCGTGTTTGCTCCCTGGGAGGAGCCACGCTTGCCCGTCTCTGCGTGGAGGGGCCGTACCCACCAGCGATGGCCACCAACCCCGGCGCGTCGGAGGCCACCTGCTTCTTCCCGCCATACGGAAGAGAGGTTTCCTAATGTAATACCTCCTTTTTTTTTTTTTTTTCCCCAGAGATCCCAAAATGCATCATTTCTTCAAGCAGAACCTCAGGATTTCTGAAGACTTCTCAGCCGTAATGCGCTTGGGCTTGCTCTTAAAAAAAAAAATACCGATTTCATATCCCGTATTTCTCTTCTCCGTTTTCCCGTGAGCCGCCACTCGGGCTGCACGTTTTCGGTGGACGCAGCCTGGAAAGCAAGCTTATCGGGGCCCAAACCACCACCTCATTAGTTTATAAATCTATGGTAACTACCATGTAATTAAAGCCTAATTAGTTATTTCCCCCTTTGTAAACGAAATTGTTCCATTTTATCTAATAAAGGCAAACTCGGGTAGCACCAGTGCTTGGAGTGGCATTGAAACTCGGCTTAATTACCAGATTCTCTGCAGCCCATAGGTTGACTAAATACATGATAGTTACTGGGTGTTATAGATTACATGGTTATTTGTGCACTGTGTAATAGCTTTATTTTTAGAAGATGATTTGATAATGCTTTCAGCGTGTAAAACCAGCGAAACCTGTGTGCTCTATCTTGAAAAAGATGTAATTTGTAAGTCGGTCACTTCTGCTCGCTCCGCAAATAAATTAAGTGTAGGACTAATACTAATTACATGCAGGGAGTCTCTCCAAATTGACGCTAGCGCTCTTGTTAACCTTTGATTAGCACCATTTTGTGATTTGCAACCCAAAATGGAAGGTTCCCATTTCAACCAGTTATTTCAGCCGCCCGGTCTCACCCACCGTTTTCATCCGAACCCTTGAGACGCCGATTCCCGTTCCGCGTTTGGCACAGCCGGGTTTGTGCTGGGTTTTGGGATAATCCTGTCCGTTCACCGGCTTTGCAAAATACTTGAACCGGCTCGTTAACGGAGAGAGTTTAGAGCCAATAAAGGAAGCGGCGCGGGGAGATGGGGGAGCCCTAGGCCTTTCCCTTTGGATAGGAACTTTAAGTGGTTAAATATATTGGAGATATAAATAATAAATGGTAAAATGTATCGGAGGTGCCTTGGGAAAAGGATATGGTCATTCAAAAAATTCTGTTCCGAGCCTTTTAACCTATTTCTGGAGGTGTATTGGTAGACATTTGGGTAGGTTAAGCGTTGGTAGCTCAACTTTGTGTCACTTTTGCGCCAGGCTCTCCATCTCTCAGGTTCTCCGTTCTGGCTCGCAGCGAGGGGGGAAATATTGGTTTTATTTCTGCTTTCAGCATAAAGAAACCGAATTTGATAATTCCGATCTTATAAAAAGCTGATGGACTAGCAGAGCTGGACTAAGATGAACGTGAATTGTTTCTGTTCTTGTTGCTTTTCGAGGAGCTGCTTGGTGTGGTGGACGCTCAAAATGCACGTTACTTCCTTAACGAGGTCTCAGACTTGTCACCATCGTCCTTGCTGCCGCTTCCTCCTGCGCTTCATCTTTAGTCACTTGCTTCCACCTCTAGACTTTAGGGTATTCTTTTCTTCGCTGTAGGGACCGGTGTCTGGGTGAGGGTGCGGAGGAGGAGCTGCGGAATTGATTGTCTCTGAAATGTGGGTAGAAGAGCTCAGCCTGAGGTTTGGTAGAGCCGCTCTCAGCTGGAGACCGGACTAAGGTGCTGCGGTGTCCTCCTGCCAGGCAAAATTTTAGAATCGTAGAATGGTTTGGGTTAGAATGGACCTTGAAGCTCATCTTGTTCCATCCCCTGCCCTGGGCAGGGACACCTCCCACCAGCCCAGGTTGCTCCAAGCCCCGTCCAACCTGGCCTTGAACACCTCCAGGGATGGGGCAGCCACAGCTTCTCGGGGCAACCTGCGCCAGGGGCTCACTGCCCTCACAGCCAACAATTTCTTCCTCATATCTCATCTCAGTCTCCTCTCTTTTAGCGTCAAACCCTCCCTGACCCAGAGTCCCTCCCCAGCTCTCCTGGAGCCCCTTTAGGCACTGGAAGGGGCTCGGAGGTCTCCGCGGAGCCTTCTCCTCTCCAGGCTGAACCCCCCCAACTCTCCCAGCCTGTCCTCCCAGCAGAGGGGCTCCAGCCCTCGCAGCAGCTCCGGGGCCTCCTCTGGCCCCGCTCCACCAGGTCCATGTCTCTGCTGTGCTGAGGCCCCCGAGCTGGAGGCAGCACTGCAGGGGGGTCTCCCCAGAGCAGAGCGCAGCAGAGGGGCACAATCCCCCCTCGCCCTGCTGGCCACGCTGCTGGGGATGCAGCCCGGGATGCCGGGGGCTCGCTGGGCTCCAGCGCACGGTGCCGGCTCACGGATGGCTTTTCCCCCCCGGCACCCCCGAGTCCCTCTCGGCAGCGCTGCTCTCCATCCCTCCATCCCCAGCCTGTGCTGGCACCGGGGGCTGCCCCCACCCGGGTGCAGGACCCTGCGCTTGGCCTTGTTGGATCTCATGAGGTTCACATGGTCCACTTCTCCAGCCTGTCCTGGTCCCACTGGGTGGCATCCTGTCCATCAGGTGTGTCACTGCCCCTCTCAGCTCAGTGTCATCAGCACACTTGTGCCCTCCATCCCACTGTCTGTGTCATTGATGAAGATCTCGAACAGTTCTGGTCCCAATACAGACCCCTGAGAAACACCACTTGTCACCGATCTCCCTTTGGACATTGAGCTGTTGACCACTGCTCTCTGGATGTGACCATCCAACCGATTCCTCATCCACCCAACTGTCCGCCCACCAAATCCTTATCCCTCCAATTCAGAGAGAAGGATGTTGTGACGGAATGTGCCAAAGGCCTTACAGAAGTTCAAGCAGAGGACATCTGTAGCTCTTCGCTTGTCTGCTGATGTGGTCACTCCATCATAGAAGGCTGCTGGGTTGGTGATGATGGGATGAATGATGAGAAGATGAAGGTGAGGTGCCAAACCCGTAGCCGGTGTCTTCGAAACCAGCCGGCTGTTTGAAACCATGGCCGGTTGGAGCTCCAAACGAGGTTCTGCTGTCCCAAGGGTGGGGAGATGCTCTCCTCCAGCGAGCAAGGACACGGTCACCCACGTCACCAGGTCACCATCATGCCACACTTGGGCTTCGCCGCCATCCCTTGGGATCTTCACCGGCACCCCCCATGGAGAGGATGCTTTCACACCTCGGGGTGTGGGTTTTTTCTAGGGGGGGGGGCAGGTGGTGAGCGAAGCCCCACGTGCGTCGGCTGAGCGCGCGGGAGAGCGTCGAGGGACCCGACCGTGTGGGT
>VUYV01000719.1:96015-122986 GCA_008711295.1 Anarhynchus alexandrinus | reverse complement strand
TTATTTTATTAATTTATTATTACTATTCCCCCCCCACCCCCCCCGCCCGCCCCCTTCCCGTTCGGTGCCAGCCCCGGCCCCGCGGTGCGCGGGGGCCGCCAGCTGACGGGCGCGCGTGGCTCGCCGCCAGCGCGCAGGAGCGTGCGGCGCGCACAAAGGCAGGGCCCGCAGTCGAGGAAATCGCGGCGCATTATATAAGGAAGCCTGCGTCATCCCCGGCTCGCTCAGCCCGACGCATGGGGAGGAGAGGTGGAGGAGGAGGACGGAGGCGAACGTTCCCATTCCCCACACCCCCCCTCCCCTTTTCTCCTATTATTATATTATTTTTTATTCTAACTGACCGCTTCATCGAGGGTGGGCAGCGTTTTGGGGCTGCCTTGCCCCAAAGCGTGCGGTCCCCGTGAAGCAGGACGAGTGGTTTTATATTTTTTTCCCCCCTATTGAGGGGCAAAAAGCAGCTTTTTTTTTTTTTTCCTCTCCACGAAAATGATGTTATGGGGTACAGCGGAGGGTCCGTTGCGTTGGCTGCAGCAACCGTGATCGCCTCCTCCTAATGAATTAACTTTGCTAAAAATGCAAACTTAGGAGGGGAAGATGGGAGAGGGGAAGAAGCACTTTTTCTGCCCTGTTAGGTTCGTACCGTGCAAAACTCACCCCAGAACTGCAAATCCCGGAGGTGCTCTGAGCCGGAGAGGGGCGATTCGGGGTCTGGGGGGGTCCGGGGTTGTGTTTCGTGAGCTGTGCAATCCTATATTATCCAGCGGGTCGATTTGGAAGTTGTGATGTGTCTGTACCGACCACGGCGCTCTTAGACTCGTAGAACTATAGCCAAATATTTTGTCCATTCATTTATTAATCGGTTTTCTGGATGGGGTTTGTCGGGGGAAGGAAGCCGGGGCTGTCGGCGGGGACACACACCGGTGTCTCCCATCGCTCGGAGCCGGCCACGGGATGGGGAAATGGCCACAACGGACTGTTTAACGAGTTTGCGCCGAAACGACCGTAAGAATTTACGGTCTGCTGCAACCCAGAGACAGCTCCCCCGATCCTCCCGAAAACTAGCCTCACGGTTTGGCTTCTAAATTATTTTCTTTGTCTTATTTTTGTCTTTAATCCCCCTCTCGTCCGTCCGAGTGGCAGGGAGAAGCCTGGCTTAACCCCCCCAGTTTATGAATGACTCTCCTTTTACGCTCGGGGAATTTTTTTTGAAAGACTCTCTCGGCTTTTTGCTCTTTGTTAAGGCTGTATTTAGGGCTGTGTGTGTCTTTAAAGCCTCACGCACGTTCTGCTCTCGATAAAATCTCCACGATAGGCCCTACATGTTGTCTTTCTTACCTGCATCAAAATTCCTCCACGGGGCTGGAGCGTAGTATTTCTCTTTGCGGCTCGCGCAAGAATCCGAGCCCGCCGTAGTATTTCTTGACAACTTACAAATCCGCAGCATCAGGATTCAAAAGAGCAGCACGTTTTTATTCGATAGTGGGTTGGTTTTCTTTTTTGCTTTGCTTTTTCTTACCCCCCACCCCCCCCCTCCCCTCTTTGCAGCAGTGTTCTTGCAGATCTCTCTTCAGACTGCCGAGCCGTTAAGTCATAATTACCTTTTTAGGTTATTATCCTTTTTATAGTATTGTATGGAAATGCTCGTCTTGGGAGCCAGCCATTTTGTGTGTGCTGCGTTGAAACGCGTTTTACGACGTCGATGTTGGTTTGTATTCAGCCTAGATGGAAGCGAAGACGTCGGAGCGGCGCGCGTGCCGGCTTCTCGGCAGTCCCTAGACGCACGGTTTCATCCCAACGGCGCCGACGGGCTCCGGACGAGGAGCCAAAGCGTGGGAAAGCCCCGCCGTTTGCTCAGGGGCTCGGCGTGGTTTTGAGCGTGCGAGGGCGATCGTGCGACGCGGGGGTGCAAAAGTGGGTTTTGAACGGCGGGAGCGGAACACGCTCAGGTAAGTTGGACCTCGGCGCGTGTAAACGCCGTTTCTGCTCCCCGAGCCCGACAGAAGAGGGTTTTAAACAGCTTTCATTCCACCGACGTTATAATTTTTAATATATAAATGACGGCGCGACGCGGTTCCTGTTGTTTCAAGGGGCCAAGAGTTGCTTGGAGCCCCTTTGCCCTAACCTGGGACGGACACGCTGCTCGGGCGTTGGGTCCCTGCAGACATCGCGGATGACGTGGGGACGTTGGGGTTGGGACGCTGGTGCAGGTTCCTGAGCTGCCGAGTCTCCTCCGTGCCGCCCCGTGCGTGTTACAAATGCGTCTGTTTTGGTAATCCAACCAGTTTGCTTTTATTTTTTGAACTAAGGCAGCCCCAAACGTTCCCAAATTGTGCATGAAGGTGCTCGTTTCTCCTCGGGTTTTATTTCAGGGGGTGGGTGGGGGGCACCCGTGTCACTTCCGAATCTCTCATCCCAGCGGGGCTTATTCCCGATGGGGTAAAATCCGGTGCAAAGTCTGGGCTGACGCTGGAAGCAACGCCGAGCTGTGGATTTAGGCTGGGTCTGCCGGTGGAAAAGTGGTTCTTGTGACCATCAGCTTCCCTGGATGCTTTGGGTCTGCTCAGACGGAATGGAAAAATGAACAATACCAATTGGGATTTACTGGTGTTACTGGCCGCGTGTCGGTGGCTGAAGGATGGCGTCCTTCTAGTTGACGATGGCGACTGAGAACTGTTCTCGCCCGCGTGGGATGTGGGAGATGCTCTGTCCTCCTGGACCGCGTCCTTGCCGGTGTTGGAGATATTTCTGTGCGTCTCTCCTTCCCTACCGGCCTGGGAGGAAAACGCGTCCTTCTCGTCTGCCGGAGCATCGTTAGGCTCTGGTGGTCCGTACATGTGGATGGACTTACGCTGCGCTTGGGAAGCGTAGAAATTAATCTTTCTGGAAAACAGCCCTTCTCCAAGGGTTTAGAATGCTTTTGGTCTCCTGAAGCTGCTGTGGATGCCCGTCTGTCTCCGTTTGGATCTCGCTTCTCGGTGGATGGCGCTGGCACCGGCATTCCCCGCTACTCTGCACCCAAAATCTGCTGATAACCTTTGCAAAGGACTGTACGATCCCGTCCCTTATTTGAGCGTGACCAGCTTTCTTTTAATCCAGCCCTCCTTCCGTCTCCGTAGGGCTCTGCTTTAGCGACCGACTTGTCGCGGGGAGCGTTTTCTCTCCTATAGGCGCAT
Organism: Anarhynchus alexandrinus; assembly: GCA_008711295.1. Taxonomy (NCBI): domain Eukaryota; kingdom Metazoa; phylum Chordata; class Aves; order Charadriiformes; family Charadriidae; genus Anarhynchus; species Anarhynchus alexandrinus. Next base: position 119,813 of record VUYV01000719.1, on the reverse strand, counting down.
CCATAAACGTGTGTGCAGGAGATACGCGTGTGCACACAAAATTTTGGGCGTCTGCGGTGCCTGACTATCGCATGCTCGTGCTGCAACGTGGCGTGGGGTCAGTACTGTGCCTCCCAAACAGCCTGGCGTTCTGTCCGGGTGATCTCTGGAGATGAACTACCCCAAGCGACGTCCTCGCCGCCACTCTCATCCTCGCTGCGAGCGTTGAGCGTCCCAGCTCGGTCTTCATCGAGCCGCTGCGAGCGCCCCGAACCAAGCACGGCCTTGAAAGGTTTGCTTTCGGTGCTTCACCCTCCAAGAAGGACCTGCCGGGCCGGCGCTGCCTCCTGCGCTGCTCCGGGCTGGCTGATCGCAGCCCACGTCGCCCCAAAGCAGTGCCACGCTGCGCGGCAGAGTTATAAAGGTGATGCCTTACCTGGACGGCCACGAAACAAGAACAGAAGTAAATGTGTGATCTGCACACGGAGCACCTCCCTTTGCTCTGTGTCCCGGCCCGTGCTGCGCCGCGTGTCCTCGTCCTTCTCCTCCGTGGAAGATGAGCGGCTTCGCGTGGAGCAGAGCGGGCGCCGGGTCTGGTTTGTCCTTTTCTTTTCCTTCCGTGCTCCCTCGGAGGCGGGAACCCAGGGAGCCGCCACGGCTCTTCCAGGGCCGTCAGCTGCCGCTGCGCGGCGGCTCCGCTCGTAGCAACTCCTTGTGCTGCTGGAGCAGAGATGAGTAAGTAAACTGGTTGTTACTGGGCAGGGTGGGACCGGGGAGACCGTGTGTCACTGGAACCACGCGGCTGGGGGAAGATTTTCCTTTTAAGAAATGTCAGAGGAGATCTGTTGTAGAGTCCGTCTCACTTGTGACAGCGGCCAGTACAAACAGCTTCGCGGGAAGGCCGGAGTAGGGGCGCCGGGAGGAGTTTGGAGCGCGCTGCAAAAAGTTTTAGTCCTGACTACTTCGGAGAGGAGGCGGATCAGCGATCCCTCGCGACGGATCAGCGATCCCTCGTGCAGAGAGTCCGGAGCGGAGGAAGAGAGGAGACTTCGCTCTTGCCCAGCCAGAGATGGAGCGTCGGAGCGTGTCCCGTCTCGGCTGATCCACGTTCGGTGGGGTTGATGCTGCCCCGGAGCGCGGGCGGCCGGAAAGCTCCAGCCTTGGGAGCTGGAGGAAACCTCCAGCAGTGGTGACGTGACTTCTGCATGTCGCGGCCTTGACCTTGGTCACCGCGCTCCGACTCCTGCGAGAAAGCAGAAGCGGAGGTTGCACCTGGATCACGTCCAGAGGGAGAAATTGGAGGATTTCGGTCTGGTTTTCCTGCACCTGCAGCCTTCCTCTCGGCTCCGGGGGAGTTTTGCTGAGCGTCCGCTGGTTTCTGTTGTAAGATTTTTTTTCTTTCTGGGTGCTGCCGGTTCTCGGTGGGGCTCTCAATGGGGCAGGTAGGACGGCATGTTGTCTGGCGTCGCCTTTCAGCTTTGCCGTGTGTCAGCCTGTTAATTGCAACCCATCAATTAGTTCTGGAGGGTCTGAGGCGGCGAATAGCGGCCGGACGATGCGGTTGGTTGCGTAGGAGTTGAGGAAGACAAAAGTGTGGGTTAACGCGACGGAGGAGCCCTAAAAGAAAATCAAGGAAGGGGTGGTAACCTCCTGGGGCTTCCCTGGATAAACTGGAGTGGAAATTAACTTCTGCTGATGCTGCCAAATTTTGGTCCCACCTTCATCAGGTAAATCTCACAAGGATATTTACCTGTACCGGCTATATCTAGTCCCTAGCTATACTTGCTTCTCCAGTATAATATTCATGTTTTTGGCCCAACTCACTTGTTCCAACTTTTAAAATAGTTGTGTTGGGTTTTTTGTTGGGGTTTTTTTTTTCTTTATAATTTTTTTTTTCCTCGTGGGTGCTGTACCAAATATAAATGGAAAATTGGGCTGCTGCTTTGTTTGTCTGGGAACGACAAACCTGTCTTTCGAGCACCGGAGAAGTGAAACCGCCTAAAGCTAAAGGAACATATAGAGGAGCGCGTGATGCTGAAGCTAATGACTGCCTGCGCTGAAGGCAGCGTCGGCACAGACGGGCACCGCGCTGCGATGCTCTGGCGTTTCCGCACACGACGCCGTGCCCGCGGTGCCGTCCGCGGGCGGGGGGACGTTGCGAACCAAAAATGAAGGTGAGCCGGGAAACCGGTGATGCTGGAAATGCGTGGTTCGAACTGGAGGGGCTGCGGAGAGGAGAGCTCTCACGGTTATAAACTGGGAGGGAGTGTGGGGGACCGGCTGGCGCTGGGGTGGAGGAAGAGGTTTGGAGCTCGCCTGGGTGGTGGCAGTGTTTGGCAGCTGCTGGAGTGATGGATCTCATGAAGTTCAACTGGTGAACCTCATGAGGTCCAACAAGGCCAAGCGCGGGGTCCTGCACCCGGGTGGGGGCAGCCCCCGGTGCCAGCACAGGCTGGGGATGGAGGGATGGAGAGCGGCGCTGCCGAGAGGGACTCGGGGGTGCCGGGGGGGGAAAAGCCATCCGTGAGCCGGCACCGTGCGCTGGAGCCCAGCGAGCCCCCGGCATCCCGGGCTGCATCCCCAGCAGCGTGGCCAGCAGGGCGAGGGGGGATTGTGCCCCTCTGCTGCGCTCTGCTCTGGGGAGACCCCCCTGCAGTGCTGCCTCCAGCTCGGGGGCCTCAGCACAGCAGAGCCATGGACCTGGTGGAGCGGGGCCAGAGGAGGCCCCGGAGCTGCTGCGAGGGCTGGAGCCCCTCTGCTGGGAGGACAGGCTGGGAGAGTTGGGGGGGTTCAGCCTGGAGAAGAGAAGGCTCCGCGGAGACCTCCGAGCCCCTTCCAGTGCCTAAAGGGGCTCCAGGAGAGCTGGGGAGGGACTCTGGGTCAGGGAGGGGAGCGATGGGACGAGGGGGAACGGTTTGACACTGAGAGAGGGGAGATTGAGATGAGATGTGAGGAAGAAATTGTTGGCTGTGAGGGCGGTGAGCCCCTGGCGCAGGTTGCCCCGAGAAGCTGTGGCTGCCCCATCCCTGGAGGTGTTCAAGGCCAGGTTGGACGGGGCTCGGAGCAACCTGGGCTGGTGGGAGGTGTCCCTGCCCAGGGCAGGGGGTGGCACTGGATGAGCTTCAAGGTCCCTTCCAACTCTACGATTTGGGGACCCAAAGTCTTTGGGAAGAGCATCTGTGCACCGAGCGACTGTGACTTGTCCGTTTATATGGAGGAATTACCGTCGGCAGAGCACTAGGGCGATGCTTCCATCGCAGCTCGGTGCTGCGGGTTCTCCGGCTCAGCTGCAGAAGTCTGGCTGGGATTCCTAGAAGGCATTTTTCCTCAATCGTTGGCCGGTCGGGTCTTGCTGACGACTCTGCGTTTCATCTCTCGGACTGCCCTGCGTCGCGGGGGTGAGCAGGGTGTCCCCTCTCCTCCTCTGGTCTCCTCCTCCCTCGGAGCCTCTTAAATGTTGGCTCTAAACTGACACCAGCTTTTTTTTTGGGGGGGTAGTCAGGAAAGCCTGCTCACCTACAGAGCTGCGACTGGAGATAATTACAGTCTGTATCAAGTCAGAAACAAAACATGTTTTATAGCTCTCTTGTTTTCCCCTGGGGGATTTTGCCACCATTTGAGAATTTTGTTTCAATTTTTGGTTGGTGTTTTTTTTTTTTTTTTTTTTAAATAAAGTTCCTTAGGGAAGCGAGAGGAGGGAGAGCCTGTTTCCTGGGATGTGCCGCGTCTCCGGGAGCGCTTTGCCGGGGGGAGGCGAGTCCGGATGATCTGGTTTGCCGTGCCGTGTTGGTGAAGATGCGCCGTCGTGCCCGTTGCCTCCCGTCCTTCAGGTGTGACTCGAGCACACCCGTATTGTCTGGTGCATCTGAACGGCATCGCTCAACGTCATTCCATTTAACGCGGTCCTATTACCGTCTGATTAACGAGGCTGGTTTCTTCTGACAAGTGGCTAAAATTCAGAGGGGGGGGGTTGGCAATCTGCTCTTGTTTAGTTTGTAATTCCAGATTGCTGATAAAGAGGAGATGCTCCGCAGACGGTCCTCCTTCACCAGTCAAAACGGAGAGGTTTAATCTCTGCGCTTCCCTTGGGTTACTGTGACACAGAGCGGGGTCGGCGCTGAGGTTCCTGACTGTCTGACCTTCAGACTTGCCGAATAGCCCGCGGTTAAGAGAATTCCTGCTCTTTTCTGCTAATTTTTGGATGAAGTCGAGTGCTCGCCCCTGGCTTGCCCAGTTCTGTGGTCGAGGTGCTCTGGAAATTCCCAGGGCTCTCGGGAAAGCTGCAGTTTCTCCCTTCCCCTTCCCCCTCCTCGCAGCTGAGTGTTAACGCTGAAGGGCCCCATTCAATAAAGAATCTGAAGCCTAATTTAATTTTTATTGAATTGGGCTGAAAGCACGTGCTCCTTACCAAGCCTGGAAAGCCTCCTCTTGAAAGGATTAAATAGTTGTGGTACCTGTTTCTGATAACAGTGCTTTTGATTTGTTTCTAGTACCGAAGCCACTTACGTTCAAGGGGAGGGCATTTTCGAAACCCTTTAGATGCCATCTACTCGCGTCTCGGAGAGCGGGGCTTCCATTCCCGGTCTGCTCAGTCCTTCCCTCCTGCAGCAAGTGGATGTGCTAAACGATGCTGCCGAAATCCTGCTGACTGGGGGCTGTCGAGTCCTGGGAGCTGGTGTGGTGCTTCCTTGGTGATTGTTGGCCAACTCCTTGGTTTCCAACCCGGCGCGTTCCTCTTCTGTGTCCTGAGATGGTGTTTCCTTAATTTTCCAAAAGCCAAACTGCTCGTGCTCTGGCTCTGTGCTAGCGGGCGACGGCAAAGCTGGAAAACCACAGGGATGTTGTGATACTCGGGGACGTGGTGCCGCTCTTGCGATGGAGCAAGATGGGTCCACGTAGGTGAGGGACACCCAAAAACCCACTTTGGTGATGGGACCGGTGGGTCTCGGCTTCCTACAGGGAAGGGGAGGTAAAAAGAGACCTTCTGTCTCGCAGAGGGGCTGAGCAAAAGCTTTGTTCTCCTTTCGTACCGCCGCTGTGTCACCTTTGTGGTCTCGGTGGTGGTGGTGGACCCTGACTGCTGCCGACTCCATCGCTTGGCACAGATCCTGCTGGTGCCTCCGTCGCTGGCTTTGGTTCGTGCTCTGACTCCGATCGGAGCACGGTGATACCGCTTCTCTTCTTTATAGCTTCCTTCTTCTCATGGGTGCGCGGGAGCAGCCCAACTCCAAACCAGCAGTTAGTAGCAGGTAATTTCTTCTCTTTTCCCATGGAGCAGTTCAAAGGGACAGCGGCTGCCGTGGGTCTTCAAAGGAAACGCACAAATTCCGCTCACGTTTCATGGTGGTGCTTTGGCTCACTTAAATAACTGCCTGCGAAGGGGTATGGCTCGATGTGAAACCTCATCAGAGCCCAGCAATTCTCCCTTTGGGTACGTTGCTGTTTTTCTGTCCGTGCCGGCTTTGCTGGACGTGGCACCTCGAGGTGCAGATGTCATCTTCCATATTTTTTTAAAAGGGGCAAATTTTTATGGTGTTCTGTTGGTTTTCCTCGCGCAGGTGCGTTTCAGTGCCCTTCTGAAGGCCAGAAGAAGACCACTGTGCGCTCAGGAGGCCTGAACCTCCTTTCCGCGCTCTGGTGTTGCTTTATTTCTCTGCTCGCCAGCAATATTACGGCTGCGTTTGTCTTGGTGTTGGGACACGTGACGTGAAATATCCCCGTGCGTGAAGCAGTTGCAAGGGTTTTGAGTGCCAAGACGTAATTTGGTGAAATCGCTTATCAGTCAAGGTGCCGCCGCCTTTCCTGTGCTTTCGTGTGTGTTGTTTTGGGGGTGTTTTTAAGTGATATATTCAGTTTACGTATCGATGTGGAGCTCGTTTCATAGGGATGAAGTGGCTTCTCGGTAGGGAAGAACCTGCGGGATGACTCGACCGCTCCGTGGGGTGGGTACCACTATCTAGGGATGCTTTTTTTAACGTGTCCTCAAGCCACCACTGAAGCGACGGCTGGTTAGAAAGTGCCTGTGCTCCCTCCCCGTGCGTCAGCCTTTGTCTGCCAGGTATCTGGACTTCTCCCTCCTCCTCCTCCTCCTCCTCCTCCTCGTTTTCTTTCATCTCCCACGAGTACCGAGTGGAGGAAGCAGCCGTGGAGGCCCTTTCATGGCCGAGTTAATTGGAGCTCGGCGCTTTCCCAGCAGCCGGATCCAGACCGCAGCGCTGGGTGCGGTGAGGCTCCTCTCCATCCCATGGTGTCTTAAATAACCCACCGCCACTCACAGCTTCAATTTAACCTGGGGTCACTTCTTAGGGATGGGGGTGGAGAGCGGCATTTCATGTGTCTTCCTTGGCTTGCCCGTGCTTGCCTTTCTATATTTGGTTGCAGCAGACGTGCGTTTTCCTGCAGAGAGACTAGACCGTCGAGTAGAAAGAAGTCTAAGGTGTTCACCCTGAACGTGGCAGCCCCTCCGGGATCCGGCTGTGCCAGAGGCTTCGTCGGACTTTTTTTTTTCTATCGCATTGCAGATTTGCATTTGTTTTCTCGCCGCCTGCCGTGGCTGCACCCCTTTTTTTGGGTTTTTTTTTTTTTGAGGGTACGGTTTCTCTAGCACGCTTCGTCCCCTTGATGCTGTAGTTGAACTTGTGTGACAGCTGTGCTTCGGAAGACGTGTAATTATAGGGGATTTAGAACTGAGCCAGAACAACGTTTTCCTGGCAGAAATTTGGCTCGGCGAAGCTTTATCTCGTGAGTGACTCAGAGCCAAGTTTAGGAAGCTCCACCTGAAGCGAGCGTGGAGGAGCAAGAGGTGCCCGAGATTTGGCCGCTTTGGCCTCCTCTTCCAGCTCGGAGCACGCAGACCTTCTTAACGAGCCCCTGCGAGCTGCTGCCGTGCGGGGCGAGAAAACTCACCGGCCTTCTTGAGATGGCCATGTTTTAATTCTGATATATTCCCTGGTTTTTTGTCATCATCCTCAGCCCCGCTCTACGTAGGTAAAGACCTCACCGAGCTGGTCTGTCCTTGTTTTCAGGTGGAGCTCCCTTGGCTTTTTTTTTGTTGTTGTTGTTAGCTAGTTTCTTATCAGCCTGGGAGCAGAGAGATGGGGTTGGGATGGGCTCTGCGCCTCCTTCCCCTTGTTTTTTTGTTTTTTTGTTTTTTTTTTTAACTGCATCTGTTTGCCACGGGGCATTTTTGCACCTGGAGGAGAGGCAGGCGGTCGGCCGGGGAAGATGGAGAGCGAGCGAGCGTGGGTGGAGATGCTCTTGTGTGTGCCTTTGTCCTTTTGAGCGAGAAGGTGCCGCGCATTCCTCGCCGACTTCGCCCGAGAAAGTAGAAAGAGCAGGAAAAACCCACGTGGTAGGGGATTTTCTGTATTTTTGGAAGCTTGCTGCCAAACTTGGCGTGCCGTGGCGCTCGTGCGGATGGCAGGGGGCTCAAACCGTGCATCGGGTCCCCTCAAAAAACAAAAGTCCGCGGCGCGAAGGCGGTGGACGAAGCCTTACAAAAACGAGGGCTGGGCACGTGTGGTGCGAGACGGAGCTAAGCTGTTGTGTCCCTGGACGACTCGAGCGTTTTCCGGCTCCCCGTTCTAGTAAATCTTGTCGAGTCGCAGCCGGGGGTGTTTTAATGCCGAAGGGAGGGATTGTGCCCCCGTTCTCGAGGGGTTTTGGGGGTGCTCTCGCCCATGGGGTGCGTGCGGTTCCTTCTGCTTGGGAAACTCCCCGCTTGGCTGGTTTAGGATCGGGACTAAAAGTGTGCAGCAGTGCTGCCGGCAGGTCACCGCATGCCGGCGCGTGGGAGGTCGGTGCTCCCCGAGGGGGGAGGTTGGGCTCGGAGGTCCCCGCCGGCCCCGGGGGAGTTAAGCATGGTCTGCCGCAGCCGTTTTCTGTTTGCCGTGGTACTGATTATGTCCTTATGTCAACCTCTGTCCCGCAGGATGGACAGAATGACGGAAGACACTCTGCGCCTGAACCTCTTGAAACGGAGCTTGGACCAAGCAGACGATCGGGATGACGTCCTGGCAAAGAGATTGAAAATGGAAGGACATGAGGCGATGGAGCGCCTGAAGATGCTGGCACTGCTGAAGAGGAAAGACCTCTCGGGCATTGAGGTGCCCCACGAGCTCCCGGTGAAACAGGATGGGGTGAAAGTCTACGAAGAAAAGCTGAATGGGAGCCTTAGGCCCCATGGGGATGGCAGGACTGCAGGGAGGCCAGGGAAGGAAAACATTAACGATGAGCCGGTGGATATGAGCGCGAGGAGAAGGTAGGTGCCAAATGACTGCAGTCTGTAGCTTGCCTGTCGTTAATCCCGCGCTCTGCCAGATGCGAGAACCCAAGTCAGAAATTAAATCGACATTTTGCCGTCCTGGGGGCCTTTGGGGGGAGTCTTCCCGGTGGCTGCGAGGTCCTTTTGGCTGAACGCCGAGGAGCGGAGCCTGCTCTCCCAGTAGTAGCGTTTCTCTGGAAGGCATTCAGCACTGTTCTTTCATTGTTTTTGCTTCTGCTGCCCTTCTTGTTCCACCCCAAACCCAGATGGATTTCGTTTTTTCCTCCATCCATACGTTTAGTATTATAAGCTACGACCGTCGGGTGGCTGGCGGAGCAGAGCCGGGTGTGCGCGAAGGAGGAGGGCTTCCCCTCCAGCCAGGACGTTTTATTAGCACCTACAAAAATGGCAGCAAAAGTCCTTTATTGAGCTGGAGGACAGATCTGATGCAAGTGGTGCGGACGGTCGCTCTCAAACCTGCCCCTGGCCAGGCTGGTGCCTGCGCGAGGAAGAATTAAAGGTTTTTTTCCTGCTGAGCCTGAGACTGCTCGTGAGGAGCAGTTGCCGGAGCGATCGAGTGCTGTTGAGCTGTGTTTTGTTTTCCAGGAGCAGCTTTGGCGTTCCTTGCGCTCTCCGTATGTGCAGCGTGCGTGCGCACACCTGATTTTTATCACCGGTGAACTCTGGCGGCTCAATTTCCGCAGCCAAACCCCGCGGCCGGGTTCTGCCTGGGGGAGTTTTGGGGAGAGGGTCGCGCGTGAAAGCCCGTCCCATGTGCTGCGCAGCGCCAGCGCATCCCGCCTCTGGGCTTATTTCGGCTTGCTTGGGATGGAGAAGGAAACAAATGTTAACGATTTTGATTTTTGGCTTGATTTGGGTACCGAGCCAGCGCAGGCTTGGCTAACAGGCTGGGGAGCAGAACGGAGGAGTCCTGTTTTAAGTAGGTGCAAAGTGCTGAGACTTTCCCGTGATGTTTTGGTGGATGAAAAAGGGGACGTGAGCCGGCACCGTGTGCTGGAGGTCCAACAAGGCCAAGCGCAGGGTCCTGCACCCGGGTGGGGGCAGCCCCCGGTGCCAGCACAGGCTGGGGATGGAGGGATGGAGAGCAGCGCTGCCGAGAGGGACTCGGGGGTGCCGGGGGGGAAAAGCCATCCGTGAGCCGGCACCGTGCGCTGGAGCCCAGCGAGCCCCCGGCATCCCGGGCTGCATCCCCAGCAGCGTGGCCAGCAGGGCGAGGGGGGATTGTGCCCCTCTGCTGCGCTCTGCTCTGCTCTGGGGAGACCCCCCTGCAGTGCTGCCTCCAGCTCGGGGGCCTCAGCACAGCAGAGCCATGGACCTGGTGGAGCGGGGCCAGAGGAGGCCCCGGAGCTGCTGCGAGGGCTGGAGCCCCTCTGCTGGGAGGACAGGCTGGGAGAGTTGGGGGGGTTCAGCCTGGAGAAGAGAAGGCTCCGCGGAGACCTCCGAGCCCCTTCCAGTGCCTAAAGGGGCTCCAGGAGAGCTGGGGAGGGACTTTTTACAAGGGCATGGAGTGATAGGACGAAGGGGAATGGCTTCACACTGGAAGAGGGGAGATTGAGATGAGATGTGAGGAAGAAATTGTTGGCTGTGAGGGCGGTGAGCCCCTGGCGCAGGTTGCCCCGAGAAGCTGTGGCTGCCCCATCCCTGGAGGTGTTCAAGGCCAGGTTGGACCTGATCTAGTTGGAGATTAAGCTGCCCAGGGCAGTAGGTTTGGACTGGATGGCCTTTAAAGGTCCCTTCCAACCCAGACTATTCTGAGTCTGTGTTTCGTTGGTGCCTCAGACGAATGACTGCACCTTCCTCGGCAACCAGGTGTGTGCAGTTGAAGCGTGTTTGAAGGAGGCGGTGGTAATTCCCATGCAAAGCTGCAGCCTGCGACGACAGGAGCTGCATCCACGGGCCAGGAGATAGATGCCGGTGTCCCAGCTCGTTGAGTACGTTGCGTGTGGACATACGGGAGCTTTGGCTGCTTGATCTGGAAGGTCCAGGGCAGGGTGAGCCCCTTCGGGACGGGGCGCATGTTGCCATCGTTCTCCGTTCTCGCTCTCCCCGTTCCTCAAGGAACCAGGATGGAGGTTGAGCAAAACGGAGATTGTTTGGTCTTCGTTGATGTGTCATATCGGGGTCTTTTTGTGGTGGTGGTGGCTTTTGGATAACGAGGGGGTGCTGCCTGTGTTTCCGGGGGGCCTCTGTCCCAACGGGGGCTGGCGCGCAGGTGATGGACGGGGAATTTGAAGGCGTCAAGCTCCTTCTGGGTGCTGTCAGTGTAGTAACTGTTATAAAGATCGATGCCTTTGTAGGCACTTTCTTATCTGTCTTACGGAGCATCAGAAGTGGTGAGCAGACCTGGAGTGCTGGAGGTGGGAAAAGGAGAAAACCACCTGGATTATTTTTCTTTAATGACAATATATATGGCTTAAATCTTGCCCGGTCACCTCTGCTGCTGGTTCGGCCTCCTGTAAAATCTGAAGAAGTTCATGCGGTGAGGCAGAGGTGGTGTTATCGTGCGCCACAGGGTTTTATCTGTGCTCGTGGGAGCTTTCGGATACAAGTAACACCCTTTGTAGGTGCCCGGGTTTTACTTGTGTCCTGCTCTGAGTGCATCTTTGGAGTGTTGCACCTCTGCAAAGCACAATTACAGATTCACAGAATAGTCAGGGTTGGAAGGGACCTCTGGAGATCATCTAGTCCAACCCCCAATTCTCCCCCAAAAAGCCCTGTGGGTGAGCCAACGCGGGGAATACTCAGCCACTCGGCAAATGGGTTTAAGCTCTCGAGGTGTTAAATGCTGTAGGAATCATAGAATGGTTGAGGTTGGAAAGGACTTTCAAGATCATCGAGTTCCAACCCCCCTGAATAACCACGGCTCCGGGTAAGGTACTGTGCAGGTTGTCTTCCCCCCGAAGAGGTGGTGGGGGCTGCGGGGGGCTGCGCGCTCGGCGGAGTTGGGTGAATATTGCGCGAGATGCGGGGAATCCAGTTAGGTACCAGCATCGGACGTGAGCGCTGTGAGCGAAAAGAAATCAGCCCTGAAAAGAGAGGTAGAAAAATTCTGCTACGAGTTTTGAAATAATGGAGCGTGAAAAAAATGAGTGCGAAAAAATGTCTAGCGAGAGAAATAAGGCTAAAGGGTGTTTAACTTTCCGAACCAGCTGATAAGGGGTCGCTGAGCTGGAGTTTGCTTGGGAATACGCTCCGCGTCTTCTCACCTCTGCCTGCCTCCTGCGCCGCCGGCGTAGCTCTTCTTCCAGTAGTTTTGTTGTAATTACGCTCTTGCCTCGACAAAAGTAAATAAAACAACCCTGACATATTCAGCAATTCTTTGCAGATGGCCCTGTTTTCCCCTGTCTGGTCTTGAGGTTGGCTTTGCTTTTTCCCCTCGATGGAATGTAAATAAAACGGCCCGGACGTATCTGGATGCTTTTGCAAATTAATCACCAGCAGCCATAACGACAGCCCGCGTTTAGGAAAATCCTGAACCAAAATCCAGTGCTGTAGTACTCCGGCTGCGCCCAGAGATGTGGCCAAAGACGCAAAAGGAGCGAGAAAACCCGTTGCGCTCAGTGCTTGATTGCCTTCGGTCCCTCCGGTCCGAGAGTTTGGGGTGCCGTTACTCGAAGTGAGCGCATCCGGGGACTTGCAGCGAAATAAGGGACTTGGGTTTGGTGCCCGCGGGGTCCGCGCGAGCAGCCCTGATGCTGATGGGGGAAGAGACCCTCTGCCAAAGCCCGTTTTATTTTTAACACGCAATCCTATGCGTAGCGGAGAGCCTCCTGTCCGAACACTTGGGTCATCACGGTGTTTGTTGACATTTGAAACTCCGTTTGGGGAACGGTGGCTGCGAGTTGACCCGGGATACCCGCGTGGTTGCGAGGATGTGTTGGTTCCTGCGTGGTTTCGTGTATAGACGTGCCCTACCTGATAGTTTGGAGATAGACACCTTGGGCAGCTCGCAGCAGAAGACGGATAAAATGCCGTGGGAGGGCAATGGGCTGCTCAAGAAGTGGCGAAGACTCATCCAAAAGCACCTCTTGCTCTTGGCCGGCTCAGCGTACAACTCCTCGGTTGGCCTGGAGGGGCTCGGGCTGACTTTATCTCGATAGGATGCTCTGGACCTTCTCTGCCGACTGCGCTGCTGGGACAGACCACAAACTCAGCCCCAGCTGGGAACCCTCCTGCCACCGGCGACCTGAGAAACCTCCTCCTCCGCTCCGGAGAGGGAGCAGCAGCCGGAAGACCCCCGGGGTGGGTCCCGCACGCAGCGTCCGTGGGATACCGAAAGGAGATCCGCAAGAACAAGACACCTATCGAGCAGCAGATACCGCGTTCGTTTGACGCCTTCAGTGTGTGATGGCTCACGAAGAGGTTATTGAGGGCTGTGAAATAACGCACCCACAAATACCACGCAGAGCCGCGTCCCGGCACCTTTGGGTGCAGCTGAGAGCTTTCATGGTTTTGATTTTTTAGGTTTTTTTTTGATGGTTTGGAGCCACACTGCTGGGGGCATTTCTCCAGCTGAACAGTGACCTCCAGACTCCGTGAGCGATGGGGTTTGCGGCGGACATGCAACGGCTGCAACGCAGCACCAGTGCTTTGAAATGCCCATGGAAGCGGCTGTAATATTTGGGAGACGAAGCTGCCGGAGGCAAAACCCGCCGCGAGCCAGCGTCCTGCTCCGAGCATCCTCTCCGCACCCGCCGCCCTCGGAGCGGCCGAGCCCGGGAGCTGGGATTGGGCTCCGTGCTTCCTCCTGCCCGCTCAAAGCTCAACGTTTTGGATAAAATAATCTGTGCCTCTCCTCCTCCCCCCGCCGCAGCCTCACACCAAAGACCTTCCAGGGAGTCCGAGAGCGATAAGTCTGTCTGCCTCGGTGGCAGCGTGCCCGGCACCTTCATAACCGCGCTGCTCGTGCTGCTCCGCGCTGGACTGTTCAGCGGTTTTCCAAGGCTCTCCAAGCACCGTTACATCAAACCGGTGATGGCAAAGGGCTTCTGTTAGTGTCTCCTTACTCTGATGCCACCACGAACGGTGCGGTGCTTGGGTACTGCTGGATTATAGCATTGATTTTTATTTTTTATTTTTAATATATTCCCCCCCCCCTAGTGATGGGCTCTTGTCGCTGCTGCTCCTTTCGTTTGCTGATTTCTAGGTCACAGTTCAATTGGATCCTTTGATTCTACGCCGGGTATTTATTCAGATTTTCCATATGGAGTGACCTTTTAAAAGGGATTTGTGTTGAGATAGGCTGGGAGTGTTTACCTTTCTGTTAACTGGGGGGCTCAGCCCCTTCTCATCTCCAGCGTCGTGCTGATCTTCCCGAGTAAGTACGAACAACTCCAGGCCAGAATATCGACCCCTGTTCCCTCTCATCTCAGCACCTGGCTACGGTTGTGTCTCCCTGTTTAATTACTATATGGCTCGTTATTAACACCTGACCGGTCCTCTCGCAGATAGGCTTTGCATCACGTGTTTGCTTACCTTGCGCTTAAAACAACCCACCTTTCACCCTGGCGAAGAAAACCTTTGGGGAGCGAGGTTTTTTTGCCCTCCTGCGAGCGGAGGATGTTTCTATCCTGAAGCCGGCGGTCCGTTCCCTCCCGTTCCTCGGCTCTGCGGACGTGGGGAGCGGTGCCGAGCTCCGGTCGCATCCGTGGTGGGACGGGGTGGGGGTGTGTGTTGTCCCGCTCCCAGATTTGCTGTCCATGTCTCGCGTTGTGGCTCAGTCTTTTGTTTTTTTTTTCTCTCCTCCCTTCTGTCACGCAGCGACCAGGACAGGGGACGATTGACCCCTTCGCCAGATATAATTGTCCTCTCCGATAATGAGGCATCCAGTCCCCGTTCCAGCTCCCGTATGGAGGAGAGACTTAAGGCAGCAAATCTTGAAATGTTTAAGGTAAGGAGTTTCTCGGCTGCTCCAGCGGAGAGCTGATACGCTGCAAGGGGGGGTTCTGCTTTTCTGAAGGATTTGGGAGTTAAGAGGGTTTTTGAACACTGCGGTAACTTCTGGGCGTAACGAACTTACACTTTTAGTTGTCCGCGGTACAAATTCTTGCTTGTGTTAAAGCTTCCTCGCGCTCTCTTGCCACCGCGGTGCAGGCAGCAGGTTTCAGCTCTTTGAGTTTTGACTGATTTTTATGCCTTTTTGGTAGGGTAAAAGCCTAGAGGAGCGACAGCAGCTGATCAAGCAGCTTCGGGATGAGCTCCGGCTGGAGGAGGCCAGGCTTGTGTTGCTGAAGAAACTGAGGCAAAGTCAGCTGCAAAAGGAGAACGTGGTACAGAAGGTGAAGCTCCGAGCAGCAGCGTTTGGGGCTGGGCTGGATAAGGGGAAGGCGCTTGGCCTCGCAGGAGGCTGTTAACGGGCAAACGCAAAGACTTGCTCTGCTCTTGGACTTCCCTTTGCTCCGCCTTTGTCCTCCTGTGTGATATTTCTTACCCAAGTGTGTCTGTAGCAGACCCACGGCCCGTCCTACCTGGCGCGCTGCCTTCAGGGCCAGCTGAGAAGATAAACCTGTGCAGCTCTGATGGATTATTAGTATTTGGTGTAGCATCGAGGAGGTTTGCTCCACGGCGGGTCTGTTGGTGGATTTCCTTTCACAGCACCGTACACTGATGCCCATTCTCATTTTCTCTCAATCTAGACTCCAGTTGTCCAGAATGCAGCGTCTATTGTCCAGCCATCTCCTGCTCACGTGGGACAGCAGGGACTGTCCAAGCTTCCCTCCAGGCCTGGAGCTCAGGGGGTTGAGCCTCAGAACTTAAGGACATTACAGGTGAGCCATCCTGACGCCCGTTTTCTGTGCAAAAGAGTATAATTTGGGTTGGTGCATGTGCAGCGCTGCACGTTTGTCTCTGCCCGACTTGAGATGCTTTATCCGAGAGGCAGATAACACTCTGGCAGTTCTCAGCGCCGTGAGTAGAACAGTCTGGTGTCCCACAGGTGGTCTGGGGAGGTCTCTCTGGGGTCTGGGGAGGTCTCTCTGGGGTCTGGGAAGGTCTCTCTGGGGTCTGGGGAGGTCTTTGTGCAGACGAGGTTGTCTCTGGAGGTGGTCAGCAGAGACTGAGCCATCCCCAGAACGCTTCGTGCCTGTCCCAGCTCTTGCCCCCTCGCACGGTGTGCAGGGTCCGGGTGCTCCGCTGCTTCAGAAGCGGCCGATTGTTCAGCAGGGAGGGCTGGAGGTTGGTCCAGCCGATGATTTGAGTCGTGTGAGGTGGAAGGAGCCAAATTTAGACGTGGCGGCCCTGAAGAAAGTTGTCTGCTGTTTGGTAATGCAAGTTCTGGGGCTGCAGGGAGAAAACCGCTCGTCTGCGCGTACCTGGAAGGAACGGGGGATCAGCAGAGCTTTTTGAAACGGTGCGGAAGGGTCAGAGGATGAGGGTGAAGGAAAAAATGCAAACAAAACAGGGAATTGAAACGTTGACCTTCTTTGGGAAAGCTCTATAGGCAGAGCGGGGTGTCGTCTGACTCGGGTACCTTTCCGCCTGTGCGCTGGAAGAATGCTAATTCTAGATGACACCATTGTTTAACGTTGCACGGGTAAACAAGAAGCCAAGGGGATGAGCTCACTGGAAGGAGGGCGCTCGGCCTGCGCGCGGGGGACGGGGGTGATGACGCTGACGGGCGATGGGGATTTCTTCCCTGGGGCTTGGTCCAGCTCTGCAGCAGGGCTCGGGGTCCCCTGCCGCCGTGGGGCACGCTCTTCCCCCTCCCCAAGCTCTTCCCTGAGCTCTGCGGCATCGGGGAATGATCTGTCCTTTCGGCAGGAGGCTGCCAGTTACGTTTCTTTGATAATATATTGGAATGTTATACAAAGTCCCAGCGATGCGGTTGTGAACCCGGGTGCCGGGAAGATGGTGTATGGGACGAGGACGGAGGTGATCCTCCATCCAGCGTGTCTCTCTGCCTGTAGTTTTCCCTCCTGCTTTTGCCAAAAGACTTTCATTTCAATCTTGCTGATCATTTACTCCCTCCGTTAACCATCTTCTTTGTTTGTGGCATTTGTTTTCTTTGCTATGGCAACGATGTGGGGTCAAGTCTATTGTGACTTCGCAGTGGGATCGGGCTGGTAAAGGAAATGGGCTTCAGGAGAAGAGGAAGCGCATTGTTTGCACGGTCTTTGTGAAGCTTTTCTTATGTGTGACAGCGAAG
This sequence comes from Anarhynchus alexandrinus, assembly GCA_008711295.1. Taxonomy (NCBI): domain Eukaryota; kingdom Metazoa; phylum Chordata; class Aves; order Charadriiformes; family Charadriidae; genus Anarhynchus; species Anarhynchus alexandrinus. The sequence continues at coordinate 103,407 of VUYV01000719.1, read as the reverse complement.
AACCTCATCTAGAACAAAAAAAAAAAGAGAGGAGGAGGACGGGGGAGAAAAGGGTTGTCGGACAGGAGGTGTTTAATGTTTTGAGATCATCTCTGATTAAAAAAAATTGAGCCCTTCTACCTGTCTTCCCCCCTTGGAGCCGCTGTGGCGGTGCTCCGGAGACACGAAGACCTCGCTGTGATTGGGAGAAGCCCGGGCAGGTCAAGCCCCGGCTCAGGTCTTTCCAATCGCGGTCTCGCGTTTCTGACTTCCCGGGATTGAGGTTTGTAACACGCCTCCGCATTCCTGCGCCGAAGGCGAACACCCGTCTCCCTGTTAGTCAGGACTCTCGTAACCGTTTCGCTTTGAACCGGTGTGAATTCTGGTTTTAATTGCTCCCTGCAGCTGGCAAACAGCCTCCTTTTTTTTTTTTTTCTCTTTTTCTTTAATCCTTTCTTTTTCCCCTTGTATTTTTCCATATTGATCAAATGGACGCCGTTGTTTTTAACGCAAAAGTAGGCCACAAATGTGCGCCTTGAAAATCACCTTTCCAAAACATCCCAGCCTAGATCCTGGAGGTCCGTCCTCTTCCCGCTGAGCTGGCTGGCTCCTGGGAAGCGGTCGCTCCGCGAGTTCACTACCCCTTTTCTTGACTCGGGTGCAATTCCAGTTCTCTCTGCAGAAAATAGGAGTATGTTAACTTAAGCCATCCTCCCTCCGGGCAAAATGGACGTGATTATTTAAAAGAAAGGACAGTCAGAGGAAAAGTTAAGTTCTTTGAGCGGTGTCTTGCGTTAGAAGTTAACTGGAATTGCAGAGAAATGGAAACGCTCTGCTGTTGCAGAGCCTGAGCGGGGAACTACAAATTCTGGTTTGCCTCAAGTCCTTTTCTTTTAATTTATTTCTCCTTTCCTTTCTCCACAGGGTCACAGTGTCATTAGGTCTGCCACAAATACGACTCTGCCCCATATGCTTATGTCGCAGCGCGTGATTGCTCCGAACCCTGCCCAGTTACAAGGGCAGCGGGTTCCTCCTAAACCTGGTCTCATCCGCACTACAACTCCAAGCATGAATCCAGCCATCAACTACCAACCGGTAGGTTACTGGGCTGCGACCGGGTTTTGGGCATACGCCTGGTGGGGTTAGCGAGAAGGGAAAACGAGGAGGTGCCTTAACGAGTCTGATTAACGCCGCGGAGGCGCTGGGAGCTCAGCGTGACGTCGGAGCGAAGCGCGCAGGTGGAAATGTATCCCAAGCGTGGACGAAGACACATGTCCTTGATCTGCGTGGAAGAAAGGAAATTTAAAATAAATAATTTAAAAACCTCCTATTTGGAGCTGCCAGCTGCCGAAGCGCTGGTTCATCCGGGCAGCGCTGGATGATGGCGATGTAACGGCGACGCCAAGACACCCCAGTGAAGCGGGGTGACTGGTTTGTGAGCAGGACCAGTGCCTCTTCCTGCAGTCAGTAGCAAGCGCTCGCTCACATGTGCTTCTCTTCCGCTTCTCCTCCGGAGGAGCCCAGCGTGCTCCCTGCCGCCGAGGACGCTTAATAAACCCATTCGTTTTACCTTTGGAAGAGTGGAAAGAGTTCCATGAAGACTGGAAACGGAGAGGGGGGGTGGAAATAACGCTTTCCAGTTGTAGCACTGGTGCTGCATAAATCAATGGAACCTTTCTCCCGGCTCCCGGGCTGCGCCTCCCGCGCTGCGGCGCAGTCTCTGTCCCTCGTCCCAGACTGCGACGCTTGGCTGAGGTGCTCCGGGTGTGTGCAGGCCCAGGTTAACGACCCCCGTTAATTCATTTTAGGGTTTGTCGCCAGTTCTTAAGCCATTTAGGCTGTCCTGACGATAGTATAGTACAAATTTGTAAACGATAAACGTGACTACGCAACAATCTGAAAGTCATGCGCCTGAAAAACTGTCAAACAAACCCAATTTGATAAAAAAAACCCCACCCCGACTACTCTTACAGAAGAGTTGTAAGTTCATTGCTGTTAATTCATCGCCTATTTATTTAAACCCACATGAGTTATCCTTGATGAGCTCTGCCGTTAATTTTCCTGGACCTACATTGGACTAACTGGTTTGGGATGAACTCGGTTCTCTGCCTTTTTTTTTTTTCCCTGATCAGTGAAGTGTTACCAGGCTTAAAAAAGGAAAACGGGGGGCGAACTGATTGATCTTCGGGGTGTTATTCTCAATCGACACAACAGTGGCCCCCAGGTTTTGGTAGCTGACCCCGTTTGAATCGCTGAGGAGGGTTCGTTACGGTTTGGGATTTTCCCCTTTGCGTGCCCGGAGGTGTTCCTGCCCTGGGTGAAGGGCTGGCAGCAGCCCTGCCTGCGCTTAAATAGGTTGGACGCCGATGGCTTCTTATCACAAAAGGCTGCGAAAGCTGCGTCCTCAGGTCAGCAGAAGTCTTTGTGCGTTGCCACCCGTCACGCGCCAGGAGGGACCACGCATCCGAATGAAGGGAGGATGCAGAAGAAAGCTGCTGGAAATGGAAGAGGAGGGAATTGGCACATTCGGAGCACCTGTGTGGGAGGGGACGGACACCATCTGGCAGCGGGAACGCTGCCTGGGCGCCCGCCAGCTCAGCGAAGCAAGAGGTGGAGGAGCAGAACTCGACAGCGAGCGATGGTGCCGGCGGCGCGTGAATCACGGCGCTCGGCGCTGCCTACGCTCGGCGAGGCCGTGCCGGGTCCCGAGGCCGGACCCTGCGCGCGCGTTCCCTCGCCTGCAGAACTCCCCGGGCTGCTCTGGATGCCGAGACTCCTCCTGCGGATTCCCGTGCACCGGAGGCTCCTTGGCACCGGCGCTGCCGATGGCTTTGTCGTAGGGGCTCAGACTCCTCCTGCTGATTCCGGTGCACCAGAGGCTCCTCAGCACCGGCGCTGCGTTATCGTAGGGACTGATACAAACTGTGCTCCCGCGTCCCAGCACGGCTCCCGTCTCCCCAGGTCCTTTTGGGAACGTTTGCAGACAGAGGGAGGGTTGTGAGAAGGCGATCTGGCTCATCCAGGTTACTTTAGGGGCTGAGCTGTAGTCGGGGACTGTATTTAGGCTGGGGGGGGAGTGGATGGAGAGCAGCCCTGAGGAGAAGGCCCTGGGGGTGCTGATTGATGAGAAGCTCAACATGAGCCGGTGATGTGCGATCACAGCCCAGAAGGCCAACCGCATCCTGGGCTGCATCAGAAGAAGTGTGGCCAGCAGGGCGAGGGGGGGATTCTGCCCCTCTACTCCACTCTCGTGAGACCCCACCTGGAGTACTGCGTCCAGCTCTGGAGTCCCAACAGAAGGAGGACATGGACCTGCTGGAGCGTGTCCAGAGGAGGGCCATGAGGATGATCCGAGGGCTGGAGCACCTCTCCTATGAGGAGAGGCTGAAGGAGTTGGGGCTGTTCAGCCTGGAGAAGAGAAGGCTCCGCGGAGATCTTATTGCGGCCTTCCAGTCCCTAAAGGGGCTCCAGGAGAGCTGGGGAAGGACTTTTTACTGGGGCATGTAGTGACAGGACGAGGGGGAATGGCTTCAAACTGGAAGAGGGCAGGTTTAGATTGAACATTAGGAAGAAGTTTTTCACTGTGAGGGTGGTGAGGCACTGGCACAGGTTGCCCAGAGAGGTTGTTGAAGCCCCATCCCTGGAGGTGTTCAAGGCCAGGCTGGACGTGGCCTTGGGCAACCTGGGCTGGTGGGAGGTGTCCCTGCCTGTGGCAGGGGGGTTGGAACTCGATGATCTTCAAGGTCCTTTCCAACCTAAACCGTTCTATGATTCTATGATTCATTTTCTGTATTAATCCTCATCTCCTCTTCCTCTCCAGCAATCAAGTTCTTCTGTTCCTTGCCAGCGTACGTCGTCTTCAGCCATCTATATGAACCTTGCCTCTCACATCCAGCCTGGCACTGTGAACAGGGTGTCGTCTCCGCTCCCCAGCCCCAGTGCTCTGAACGACGCCGCCAACTCCCAGGCAGCCGCCAAGCTTGCCCTCCGCAAGCAGCTGGAAAAGACGCTGCTGGAGATCCCACCCCCCAAACCGCCCGCTCCCCTCCTGCATTTCTTGCCCAGCGCGGCCAACAGCGAGTTCATCTACATGGTGGGGCTGGAGGAGGTGGTGCAGAGCGTTATCGACAGTCAAGGTGAGCGCGGGGCGGGGGCTGCAGCTTTCCTCGACCGCCGCCATACAGCGCACCCCCCTGCCGTTTCCTGCTTTTATTTTTTTTTAAGCCAAACACCAAAATCTGTGGCTCGCGAGGCTGCGAGAGAATGGTTTCTGGTCTTTCCCAGCCCTGGACTCCGCTCCTTCTTCCTGCGGCGGAGGAGAGGGCAGAGCCTGGGCATTAGGGGAGCTGCGTGCCGACCCCGTGGGCACGGAGCCGGTCTGGCAAGGCTGGCAGCCTTCACGTGCCGAGCCGGCAGCCGCCCCCGGAGCAGCGTTGTTTGTGTCCTACGGCTTTTCGGGCTGTGCCCACTCGTGGAGGGGTCTCAACCCCTTCCCTGAATGAATGGTTGGGAGCTGAGATGTAAAATCCTCGGAGCTGTGACCGCCCCGGGGTCCCATCCCTGCGGGATTGTGGAGTTTTTAGCTCCCACCTCACCGTTCCCTCTGGGTTGTCACCTCCCAGCTGGACGGCATCGAGCCTGTGCTCTTCATGCTCGGCACAGCGTAACTGCGGTGCGTCGCTGGCTCGCCTCACTCACCCGAGACCCTCCGATTTTTACAGCCTTGTAGAGCTGGTCCCAGCACCGCCGGGTTGTTCTGTCCCCGGGGCAGGATTTCTCCTGCGTCTCTCCCGGGATGCTGAGCTCTTGCCTGGAGTAGGGTTGCACTTTGATGCAGTGCTGTCCTGAAACTCCCATTGACGGTGCGCGCAGGACCCCGTTGCTCTCACGCCCGGGATGGAGGAGGCGATGTGAGAGCACGGGGTGGGCTGTCTCGTTTTCCCACCTAACTCCTCTTTTTGGTGACTCCCAGGGAAAAGCTGCGCGTCCCTCCTGCGTGTGGAGCCCTTCGTCTGTGCCCAGTGCCGCACCGACTTCACCCCTCACTGGAAGCAGGAGAAAAACGGGAAGATTTTGTGTGAGCAATGCATGACTTCCAATCAGAAGAAGGCGCTGAAGGCAGAGCACACCAACCGACTGAAGAACGCCTTCGTGAAAGCTTTGCAGCAGGAGCAGGTAAGTACACGGCCCTTCCGCGAGCTGCGCCGGTGGGGTGTGTTTGCTCCGGGACCCCCCGATCCCTTTGCACGTCTCCGGCCGCCCGGCTTTTCGGTAGGTTGGTTGGGATTCCCCACGCGTGAGCTTGAGGAATTTGGCTTTTCCATGGGGATGCTCAACGCGTGGGGGTGCCCAGCTCGGCGCGTGGAGCTTCCAATGGCGAAAGGGTGGTGCTGAGCGTGCGGAGTACTCCGGAGCGGCTGCTCCTTTCCTTTTCTGCGTTGTTTTCCACCTGGATTTGTGGCTGGAGGGCCGGCTGGGCACAGCCCCCTTCCCTCCCCGCTTCTGCCACTGACTTTCCTGCAACGCGGCGCGGGAAGTCGCTTAACCGCTTGCTGCCTGCTCGCTTTTCTGGGGAAGAGGAGGGGGAATTCGCTAAACTCCTGTGATCAATCAGTATTGGAGAACTTGTAAAATAAACCAGAATCATCCTTTGTGAACTGTAAAAAAAAACCCCCAAAACATAAATATGAACTGGAATCTGCCTGCTGACGAATGGGACGTGCCTGTTACGGAGCAAAAAGAGTCTTTGGGCTGTCAGTAATAAGTGGGTGCAGGGATAGAAAAGCTGTTTGTGTTGGCTGCGGCAAGGCTGCGGTTCCAGTAACACCTCGGGAAAGCAGCCGGGTTTTCGGTGGTTTTCAAATCGAGCAGCGATTGGGGAGCGTGGGGAGAGGGGATCTGCTTCCCACCCCCCTCTCCGGGAACGCCGCCTGCAGCCGTCGGTGTCGGCGTGAGCCCCGGCGTGCCCTGTGTGTGGCACCGGAGGGGTCAGCTGGGACCTGCCGCGTCTCGTCGGGGAGGTGAGGTCTAATCGGACGGCGTTGCGCCTCTGAGGATGCTTCTGGTTCTTCCCCGCAGGAGATCGAGCAGAGGCTACAGCAGCAGGCGGCCTTGTCCCCCACCGCAGCTCCTGCCGTCTCCAGTGTCAGCAAACAGGAGAACATCATGCGGCACCACACGCTCCGGCAGGTGAGCGCCGCTTTTTCTTTCCTAACTCCGGCATGGGGCTCCCGGTCGAGCGGGAACGGGCGTCCCCGCGCTTGTAGCCCAGAGGTTCGGAGCGCTCCCCGAGGAGGAGGAGGAGGAGGAGGGAGGTGCGAGCATCCCGCTGCCCCTTCTCTCTTACCGCAGCTTTGGGCTCTGGCTGCCCTTTTTCCCAGGGACTGTAGGGTTGTTTTTACCCCCCCCCCCGTCTCCCGCACCCCATTCCCTCGCGCCAGCAGAGATCGTAAGCTGCTGCCGGTCTCCTTTCCCACCCCTTCCCCTCGGATCCTTCCCGTCGGATCCCGTGCCATCTGGAAACCCGCAGCGCAGCCCGGACTCGCTGCCCGATTACGTACCTCTACGAGAGCAACGTACACGCTGTGTTTTCCGCGTACCGGCCAAAAACCACGACTGATTCTTCCCCCGCCGGCTGCAGCTCCAGCAGCCACTGCTTCCAGCCTGCCCGGGCGATCCCGGTGCCTTCCTACCATCTTTCTTCTCCTCTTCCTCAGGCTCCGCAGCCCCAGAGCACTTTGCAGCGTGGCATCCCCACCTCTGCCCGCTCCATGCTTTCCAACTTTGCGCAGGCACCCCAGCTCTCCGTGGCGGGCGGTCTCCTCGGCATGCCAGGTACCGTCCCACGTCCGCGCCGGAGCACCGGGAGGGACGGGGCTCGGGGCGAGACGGAAAGCGGGACGGGTCGGTCTGTGCCTGGGGTTTTTTTTGGGGGGAGAGGGAGGGCGTATCGCCACTGGCGCAGGCTGACGGCCATCGTGGTGCTTCCCACCCTCCTGCCGCAGACCTCCGCGGATTTCGGAGGGTGGGTTTGGGTTAAATTATCGCTTCTTAGGAGCGTCGCGGCTCGCCGGGAGACAAAACCTCCGAGGGGAGAGGCGTGTTGGAGGGGGTCCCCACCTGCTTTTCTCTCCCCTCCCCAGGTGTTAACATCGCTTACCTGAATGCCGGGATCGGAGGCCACAAAGCGTCGAGTTTGGCGGACCGGCAGCGGGAATACCTTTTGGATATGATCCCACCCCGCTCTATATCGCAGTCCATCAGCGGACAGAAATAACGCCTATTGACCGTCCCCCTCCCACCCCAAAAACCTTCCCCATCCCTTCCTCTTTCCTCCCCACTTCCGTCGCATGCAGTGCCTGTACTGGTGCCTACCGTACACGGGGGGAAAACAAAAAAAAGACAAAAAAAAAA
>VUYV01000719.1:39523-84465 GCA_008711295.1 Anarhynchus alexandrinus | reverse complement strand
CGCTGTGGCCCCCCCGTCACAGCCTCGTCCCAGATTCCCGCTTGGGGGGGTGTTGGCAGCGCCACGGTCCCCTGGGAGCCACATGCCACATGCGGGGGGGACACACACAGTGTCCCCGGGGCCCTCCGGGAGCCGCGGCACAAAGAGGTGATGTTTTGTACAAAACATTTCAGAAGTTTTTTATTGTTGTTGGTTTTTTTTTAAAAAAAAACACTTAAAAACGCTATTATCTCCGGGGAGGGGGTGACACGGGCGAGCGGTGTCCCCCGCTCTGAGCTCCGGCGTGCGCAGCGTCCCCCAAACCGAACGCGCTGGCGCGTGTGTCCCCCCCTCAACTCTGGGAGACTCTGGGAGGGGAGCAGAGGCCACCGGGGAGGGGGTGTCAGTGTCCCCTCGTCCCCCCCCCCGCCGTGAGCAGGGACACGAGTTCTCCCGTCCCCAAAGCAGCCCGGAGCGCCAGACCAGTTCGCACCCTTTATTTACATTTCTTATATGAAAATAGGGGATGTGTGATATATCCCCCCCCTCCTCCCCGAGTCCCCCCTTCCCCGCGGTGCCGTGTCCCCTCTCGGGGACCCCCTGTCCCCACCGCCCCTGGAGCGGGCAGGGTCCCGGGGGGGGCGCGTGTCCCCGTCCCTCCTCGGCCGTTGATAAAAAGGAGCTAAAAAGTCAAGTGGGGAAAGGTCGGGGTGGAAGCAGAGCGCCCGCAGCGGGACGGGAGTCGGGGTGGCCCCGTCCCCGCGGGGGACACACGTGGTTGTCCCTCCCGTCCTGGCGATGGCTTTCGTCCGAGCGTGGCGGTGCCACCGGGCACCACGGGGACCCGGGGAGAGGGCAGAGCCCTCAGTCACTGTCCGAACCCACAGCGGAGGAACCTTTTCTTTTCCTTTTGGCGGGTTTGGGTTTGGTGTCTTCTTCCTCCTGTGTCGGGAAGAAGGAGAAGTCGGGGGGGGTCACTGCCGTCGGGGAGGGGACCCCGCTCCTGCCTGCGTCCCCTGGGAGCGGCGGGATGCGACCGAGGGGCCGCGGGGTGGCGGGGAGGGGACACACGCTTACCGAGGCGCTGCTGGAAGCGGATTCCTCCTCGTTGTTGGCGGGTTGAGCCGCGTTCTTGCGGCTGCGGGGGCTGGAGAGGGTGGCTTTTCGGCGGCTTTTGGGGGGTTTGGTGGAGGAGTCTTCATACTCCTCTGCCAGGGAGAAGAGGTCGCTGAACCTGGAAGGAAGCAGGGGGTGACGGTGGCGGTGGGGGTCAGGACCACCCCCTGCCACCGCGGTCCCCAGGTCACCTCCGGCCCCACTCACTTCATCTTGTGGGCTTCGTCGCAACTGGCCTGGACGTGCTGCAGCGCCTGTAGGATCGGGGTTTGGCTGAAAACTGTCGAGGAAGCGGCAAAAATGGGAGTTAGAGACCTCCCTCCACATCAGGGGAACCCCATCATCCCCCACCCCAGGGTTGGCGAGGAGCTCCCAGTATTCCAGAACATCCCAGTTCCCCCAGCAGGGCCAGGAGAACCTCCCGGCGACGGACGGGCTGCGGGGGGTGCGCGGGGTGGGGTACGTACAGTTCTGTTTGGTGTTGGTCAGGTTGAGGCGGAGGTTGTCCAGATGCTCCAGGATCTGCTCCAGGGTGAGCTGGGCCAGTTTGCTACTGGAGCTGCGCAGGCTGAGGGCAGAGAAACCCGTTAGTGGCCATCCCCAGCTTGTCCCCAAAAAGACAGAGGCCCCCTAAACCCCTAAGAAGATGTGGGGCGCAGACGACCCCACCATCCGCGCTGCCCTGAGCCTGGAACAGGGGGACCGCTCCAGCCCGGGGGGGATTAAAGGGATAAATCCTGCTCAGGGTGTTGGTCGCCTCCGTCCCCGGCGGCTCTGGGGAGCGCTGAGCCGCGGCCGCAGGACGGTGCGCGGTGCCAGCGCCCGGGATGCTGCCAACAGCCGGGGCCTCAGCTGGCCGCCCTCGTTAATTAGCGGGGATTAGACCTGGATCCAACTCGGATCCCGGAACAGACGCACAGTGAAAATAAGTCGCGTTGTTCAGCTGTGAAAGGCCGTTAATTAACGCGGAGGAACAAATGAAGGCGCAGATTTCCCCGGGAGCCTCTTCGGAGAGTTGATGGGGACTCAGAGGTGGCCGAGATGCCGGTGGGACCGATTGCTCTCCCGGTGGCGCTGTGACATCCCGGTGATGGCAAACCTCCCGGGCAAGGGATGTCCGACCCGCTGGTTGTCACCCAGTGCCGTGCCGTGGCGGTGCCAGCGCCCTGGGTGCTGGGCTGGGGGGTCCTTGGGGACACGCAGCCCTCGCTGCAGCGGGAGCGCGGTGCTGCTCTGCTCTCCCAGGACACTAGATGTCCTTCCTACTCCAGCAAAAGCAGCACCCAAGCGGGAAGGGGCCGCAGAGGACACCGTCAGCCCACTGCGACGGGTTGGGGGCTGCCGGAGCAGCCCACCCCTCCTCTGCCCCTAATTCAGACCCCGACACCGAGGGGGTGGTCACACCCGCGGCTGCCGTCACCCGGCAGCGGGACCGGGTGGCTCTCGCCCCGGCAGGGGACGGCCGAGCCGAGGGCAGAGGCTGCCTCGCAGCCTGATGTTGGGTTTTGGGGTTGGATAAAATCACCCGGGGGAGCCGAGCGGCAGCGGAAAGAGCCCCTCTCTCCCCACTAAGGGACATCTTGGGGTTGGGGTGAGGTGCCACCATGGCCAGGAGATGGCACAGCGGGGCGGGACCGGCTGCTCTACATTTCTTCTCCCACAGCCCGTGGTGGGGAGGTCCTGACACCTCCTCCAGCACCCGGAGCTCTGCCCACGCAGGGTGGCGGGGAACATGCCCTCTGCCCCTTCCCTCCGGAGGAACCTCACCCCGGGGAGCCGCGATTTCACCTCCGCAGGCTGCAGTTGGCTGCACTGCATCCTTCAGCCCCGCTGCGCCGACGGATCCTGACCCCCATCCACCCCAGAGGCAGCAGCGCACCAGGGAAGATTAAAACGAACCACATCTGGAAGACTTATTTGCACCAAAAAAATGCTGGGGAAACATCCAGCTGTGCCCAGGCGGGCACCGGCCGCCGGCGCCGCCGCAGGGGAGCACCGAAGCTTGGCACCGCTCGCACAAGCAGCAGAAAGAACATCCCCACGCGGTTTGGGTTATGGGTTCGGCATAAAAGGGTCCCGCCGGCGGGATGTCGGCGCAGGCGAGATCAAAGAGCAGCCTCCCGCGCAGCTCCGGAGCAGAGACGCTCGCTCGGGGCTCTGGTTGAGCGTCAGCGCGTGGGTGGGCAGCGGCCACCGCCTCGGCCTCGAGGAGACCGCGGTGTAAGCGGCGGGACGGGCTGGCACGGTGGGAGCGGGGCACAAGGCAGAGTCTTGTCACTCGGTTCCCCGGCGGCACGGCGGCCCCGCGGGGAAGCGGCGGGAGATGCCGTGCCCGCCGCGGCCCCTCACCTTTGGCGTTTGCGCGGTAGGCTGTTGTTCTTGATCAGCAGCGACTTGATGTGCTCGGCCAAGAGGTCGTCGTGTTTGATGCACCAGTGGCGCAGGATGCTGGTGGTGAACTGGTCGTCGGGGTGGCAGGGCCGGCTCAGCACCATCTTCACCATCTCCTCGCTGGGCCTGCGGCAAACGGGGGGAGGAGGAAGGATGAGCGGTTTGGACCCCGCTCGGGTGGGGACACCGCCCCCGCAGCCACTGTCACCCACTTGAGCCTGACGGGAGGCTTCAGACCTGGACATGACAAAGCCCGTGGAGCTGCCGTGCCGGGGGGGACGTGGCACAGGAGCCGTGGCACGGCTCGGATGGGACCGCGCGTCCCCAAACACTGCCTTCAGCATCCCCAGCGGCGTTGGCTCCTGGGCTCAGGGGACGACGAGCAGCGTTCAAACTCTTCTGCTCACCCAAAATCACCGGCAAGCAATCCTCCCGGGGACCAGTGGCCACCAAACTCCCTTCCTAGCCCGAACTCCCCCCGGCCACGCCAGCGCCACTCCCTTCCCGCCGTGGGAAAAGCGTTGCTGCACACCGGCGGTCCCCCCTCGCCCCCGCGGCTCTCCGTCATCGCCGGCTTTTCGCTAACGCAATTTCGAGCCAGGATTAGATTTAGCCAGCCTCACGCGCCGCGTTAACGAAAACAAATCAAAGCGCTCTTCGCTCAGAGCGGCGGGATGCGGCCGATCCGCTCGAGCAGGCGGAGGCGGCCCAGATCGACGCCGAGGCAGCCGGAACGCTGCGCCCCGCGGGCGGCAGGCGACAGCCCGCTCTCCGTTAAGTAACGGCCTCCGGGACGCGCAAGGTGAAAGACAAACAGCCCGTCGGCGCTCGGGCTGAGAGAGCCGACACTCGGCAGTGCCGCGGCACGGCAGGGAGCTGCTGCCGGCTACGGCTGCGCTCTTGTCACACGTGTCCACCCTACTCTGTCCCCAGGGGCTCCAGGACGGGACTCGCACCCCAAGCGAGCTGCGGAGCGCCAACAAGAGGGGTTCTCCCCACACCTCGCTTCTCAAGCGGCCCAAAACCTGGAGCGGGAGACATCCCCTTGTCCCCGCCACGGCGACGGTGCTCGAGAAAGCCACCAGCCGCAGCGTGCCGGGGGCAGCCCCACCAGCCAGCGGCCACAAGGACCCTCTGCGGAGAGTCACGCAAGCCCTGCGCTCGGCGGCACTTACTTCTCTCGCCTCAGCTGCAGCAGCAGGCAGGATAACGCCTCAGGGTGCTCTGCAAAGGAAAGGAGATCCTCAGCGCAGGAGCTCGTGGGCGCCGCGCTTCTCCCGTGGCGGGGCCGGGGTGGGGGGGACCGCTCACCTTTGTATTTGAGGTGCTGCAGGATGGGGATGATGGTCTCCAGAGGAATGCTGTGCGCCAGGAAGAGCTGCCAGGTGCAGTATTGCTCAAAGGTCTCCCAGTCCAGGCTTTGAACTAGAAGGGAAAGCACAGGATGGTGAGGGGAGCCCACCCTGGAGGAACGGCAGGGACGTGCCAGAGCCACCGCAGACAGCTCGGCCACAGCTCTTTTGCCAAGTCCAGCTTCACCCAGGGACAGCGTTGCTCCTGCCCGGCGTTACACCCACCCCTCCAGCCCGGAGCAGAGCACTGGAGAAGGGCACGGGCCCCAAAAACCCGCTGAGTGTCGGGGTTCGCACCGCGCCGGTGCAGCTGCGTGAGCAGCACGGGCAGTCGTGTGCGTGCCGAGGCCGAGAAGGGGCTCCGGGACCCGGGGAAGGCTCTGCCAGCGGAGGCACGGGTGGCAGAGCTGCAAAGTCACTAAAGCAGCTGCTCGGGGCTCAGAAGAAGAGAATTAACGAGACTAATTAACGGGCTTAGCCCGCTGCTTGCGGCTTGTGTAACACCAAAGCTGGAGCTAAGCAGCCGTGGGATGAGGGCGATGGGGCTTCTCTCCGGAAGCACTTGCCGGCCCCCCCGGTGCACCGAGCTCACCGCGTTGGCTCTGCCCGAAACGGCCCCGGCCGGCTCCCGCCGCTGGGCAGGAGCCACGGGGCACACGTGGGCAAAACGCTGCGTTGGTTGGAGATGGGAAGGGCTTTTCCGCCGCCCAACAGTGCACAGATGCGAGCCGAAGTCCAGTTAAAATGCTACAAGGGCAACTGGGTGACCCACGGGTGATGCTGGGGGGAAAGGGGAGGAACGCCGCGAGGGAGAGATGACTGGCACCTACGCAGCGACTAATGGGACCGCGGTCCTGGCAAAGGGCTGGGAGCTCACTCCGGTAATTCAGGGTGGTCCAAGGGTCAGACTAAACAGCAGCGAGGCCCTTTTTGCTCTCGGGGTGTCACAGTCCACAGAAAACGAAGGGAATTCCCAGTTCCAACCTTTCTGACATCCCCTCACAGCTGCCCTCCCCACTGCCGCGCCGGGAGAAGTCACAGCCGTCCCCAGAAAGGCGGCCGCATCACGGCTGCGCAGCACTAGCCACGGGTTTGCGCCACGACAAGTTCACATCCCCAAAAGACGCAGCAGCTGGGACCACGTGGAGAAGTTGCAGAGCCGGGGGAGATTTCGGGACTTTTCTCTTTCTCGTTTAGTTATTTAATTTTTTTTCCTCTGCCCGGCCACGCCGCGGATGTGCAGAGTGCCGGATTACACTTTGCCTGGCACCGCGGAGAGCCGGGGCTCCGAAACCAGCCTGGTAAAACCCATTAGAGCGCACAGCTTGGATCACACAGCTCAAATCTTAACAATCCGGTTTAGGGCAGTGATCCTTTAAGCGGCGGCGATAATACCAGGAGGAAATCCAGACCTCAGCATAACACGGCCGACCCGAAAGCCTCTCTCGGACGCCGAGTAAGCAGCCAGCTTCTGCGGGGCTCTTCCTACGGCAGCGTGGCCACGGATTACAGCCCTCCTGATCAGAGGGGGCACAACTTGCAGCCTTCTCCCGTTCCAGGGACTTAGGGTTTCTCCGCAAAACGGGGGCCCAAAGGGCAGGAAGGTTTCGGGATGCCCGGGAACCGCTCTGCTTTTCACCCCTGCCCTCCCCTGAGATGCGCTCGCGCCTGCAGCAGCGCTACTCACTCAGGATGTTCAGCACCGAGTCTTTCCGAAACATGACGAGGTTCCCCATCATCACGTGGCACACCAGCTCCTGCAACTGGGTGGTAAAGAAAACGGGGTTAGCGGCATGCCCGGCCTCTGCGGAAGCTCTCTTACGCTGGGGACCACCAGGCGGGTCCGGAGAGCAAGCAGGGAAGCTGCTGCTCTGCCAACATCAGCCATCTCCGCGGGGATGCAGCGGGGAGTCGCAGAACCCCCGTGGGCTGCAGGTGGCTCATAAATCAGCGCTGGGTTAAGCAGCTCCGGGGAGAGGCAGCCGTTGCGACGGCCCAGCGGAGGCGAAGAAGTAATGAGAGGTTAACGGTTTCACACATCAACACCCAGACCGGGGAGCAGACGTCACGCGGGACAGAGAGCAGATCCCCGCAGGCTGCGGCCAGGGCAGATGGGATGGCGTCGCCCTGCTCGGGGAGCTCGGCGGCCACGCAAGCGCTGGGGACCCGCTCCTCGTGCTCCAGGCGCTCTCACACGCAGGTTTTTTGCCCGACGGCTGCGCAAAGCCCACCCCGGGGCGAGCAGCGGGGAGGGCTGGGCAGCCTGCTGGGAAAGCTCCGCCAACCGCAGACCTCTCTGCTCGGGGGCCCTGGAGCATCCCCGGTCTGCAGGAGGGGAGCTGACACTACCCCTACGCGTAGCGTTTCCTGCACTGACTCACCCTCCCCCTTCATCCCCGGGAGAGGTGGAAGCGGAGGCAGCGGGACGGGACACGTGGAGGGACGGGACACACGAGGAGAGCCCGCCCGGGCTGCACTGGGACAGGGACAGGAGCTGGGGAGCATCGTTCCCTGCCCCTGTGTTGACGGGCTCAGCTACAGAGCGCATTTTGGGTCTCGTCTACCTTCTCCTCCGCCTCTGGGTCCAGCCTGCTCGGGGTGCCGGAGGCACGGGGAGCCCAAGGGCACCCTGAGCTGCCCCACGGCTCTGCTGCCAGACCCCGACGCGGGCTGGGCGCGGGGACCGAACAGCCCCAGCGCGGTGGGGAAACAGATGAAGAATAACAGGAAGGAACGAAGGAATTGGAGAAGGGAGGGGAGAGGAAATGCTACGGGCCTCTGCTGGGAAAAAAACAAAACCTCTGCATTTCAGCACGGGGCAGAGCGCAGGAGTAGGAGCAGGGCTGAGCTGGGGGTGGGGGGGGGGGGTCAGGGCACCATGACTCAAACCTTTCCTGTACCCAACTTCGGCTCCAGCCTGCCAAGCAAAACTTGCTGGCGAGGCGTTCTGGCCCCCGCGCAGCTGGGAAAAGCGCAACCGGTCGGGAATGGTGTATAAATAGGGCGAGTTAAAGGGTTATCAGCAGATCACGCTCCAGACAAGCCTAGACAGCAGAAACATGCAGTACAGCATTCTTGCCGGTGCCCACCTCCCCCCCCCACACCGCCGCCAGCTTTCGCCGGGGACTATTTTTGGGTTGCTCGTGGCAAGTTAGCGTGACCACAGGGAAAGGTTCCTTCCAGGAGGGTCTAAACGAGGGCTCGGCCTTCCGCTCGTTAGCCTGCAGCGCATCTCCCACCGGGACGGGAAGAGCCGGGCACGATCTCAGCCCTGCCTGCACCTTCCCTGTGTGCGCGCGTCCCTTGGGACACTGCCCATCGCTTCGCATCTCCCCAGCGGCGCTAAGCATCTCCATACCCTTATTATTGCTAATTATTATTATTATCGATTGCCCGCAGCAGCACTGGCCACGGAGACCCCTCGGAAGCAGCAGCCTGGATTCAGCCTCCTGACACCGCACACCGCAGCTCCTCAAGCGAAAAAGATACCCCGGAGGTTTCGGGGCTCCTCTTCGCAAAGCCTCAACTCAACAATGGGGGTGAGGAGGATTAAACAAGCGACGCGCTGCCCCGCGTCCCCCACTGACGGGTCCTTTCGGGTTTAAACCTCCTGGGAGCGGAGGAGACAAGCGCTGCGGCTTCAGGAACGTGTTGCCCCCCACCCCAGGCAGCCGGTCCCCCTCCTTACCTGGAATGAGTCTATGACAGCTACGATCATGTTCAGCAGCTCGCCGCTTCGTAGGGTCTCGTCTGGGAACTGGAAGAGTACAAAAAGCAAGGCAGGGCTCAGGAAAGGTCAAAAGCTCTTATCCCCATAGCTAAAACTCCTCCTCGGTTCAAGGTCAGACACACACACGTGCGCGCACACACACACACACGTTCCTCCTTGCGATGGGGCAGCACTGCCCTGCCCGACCCGGCGGCTCAGCGAGGGCTGGACCAGAACCAGCACCGCTTCCTAAACGGAACGGGGGAAGCGGCCGAGCGGGAAAAGGAGCCAATAAAGCACGCCGGAGGGTTGACAGGCTGTTTTCCGTGCGCAGCCCGGAGCGGGCAGGTTCATTCACCGCGGACAAGGGCCGCGAGGCAGCGCCCAGGTAAGCTGCTCCGAGCGGGTGCCCGGCGCGTCTGCCGGACGCGGTTGACACCACCAACCACCCGGAGCGAGCGGAGCTGCGCGAGGAGCGAGGCCGCTGCGATTGCGGGTGGCAGAAATCAGCCAGACCGGAGCGGTTAGTTAAAATTCCCCATTTTTCCCCTAGCCTCGCTAGCTTCGCTCGACGTTCCAGGGCCTCACGCGTTACGCAGCACTGCAAGGAATTTAAAAAAAGAATAAATAATAAATAATCAACACGCGGGGCAAAAGGCCAGGAAAATTGGCGGCAGCAAGCGACGGCTGCACCGTTTGGATCTGGCTGTGCAGACAAGCTGCTCTCGGGACATTCTGCCTGACTCGAGCTGGTCACTACGCCCACGGGGGCGGCAACAGTCTGACCCCCCCCTTTTTTGGGGGGTTAGAGGACCAGGGAGGCGATCCAGCTGCTGTTCTACGCCAGCATCGCCCCTGCAGCACGCACCGCGCTGCTGCGTGGTACGGCGGGCAGGTTTTTCTCCCCTCCCCAGGCCGATGCTGTTCCCCTTTTCCCCACAGAAGCCCCCGGGAAGCGCTCGTGAGGAACGGGGCTGGACGGCCTCAACGCCCGGCAGATGTTCCTGCTGAAGCAGCCAGCAAAGGAGGGAGGAGCGGGGCCAGCTCATTCCTCCCAGGGAATGAGAAAGTACACGCAGAACTGTGACCCCTCCGTCTATGCAGAGCGTGCGATGTCACCCCCCTCCTCTCCCCGCCCCCCGAAGCCGGGCGATGGTGGGATGCTTGTTGGAAGAAGCAGCCTCCACCCTGCAACTATTTTAAAGCAAAAGGCTGCAGCCTGCGCGGGGCTGCGAGAGCGCTCGACGGCATCCCGGCTGCGGGGAGGTAACAGCAGCTCCGTCCAAAACCCAGGCGGGGCTGCGCGAACTGGGACCGAGCTGTGACCTATCTGGTGCGGACGCCCGGCTCCCCGTTCCAAACGCGCTCTCCGCTAAGCCCAGCTGGCTCCATCTCAGCACCGAGTGCCGAAAGCAATAAAACCTTTCGTTTAAAACCCGAGGCTGCGGGGCAGCCAGCAGAACTCGTTCCGAGCGCCGCTTCTCCCAGACTTCGACACGTCTCCTCGGAGCCTTCACCTCCAGAAGAAAAGCAGCAGAGAGCAAAACCTCGCTAACGAGGGAGCGCAGATAACGCCGTGCCGGGAGCCAAGCACGTGCAGGAGATGAAGTCGGGACAGCGAGTTTAGTACGTCGCCATCCCCAGAGCGCATCAGGCTCTAACGGGGCCGTAAGCAGGCGGGACGACAGCTGAACGTCGATCTCGACGGCGCAACGCTGACCCCCCCGTTAAGCTGGGCTGGGGGTGGACGGAGACTGGGTTGTGCTCAGCCTGACAGAGCTTTTTCTAGGCTTTATGGCTTCTCTGCTGCAGTCTAACACACCCGAAGCTCAGAAGCAAACCAGCCCAGCCCCGAGCCTGCCCGCAGGAAGGTGAGGAGATGCCCTGCGCGTCTCAACTGGGGGTTCCTGGCGCCTGGCGGGGGTCTTACCTCTGTGTAAATGGAAGGGGTGAGGTAGCAGAGCAGCCGTACGTCGTCCTCCTGGCAGGCCTTCATGTCCATCATCAGACACGTGTGCAGGTCCCCCAGCTGCGTGGCCTGGGCGAAGGACTCGTAGAGGTTCATCTTCCCCGCCGCAGCTTTGCTAGAAGGGAGAGGTGCGCGGGTGAGAGCGGAGCCCACCGGCCCCCCTGCCGCGGCGAGGGCCGGGGCGGCGGTACGACACCGAGCTGTCTCTCGGGAGGCAGCGCGAGCCTGGACGCTTCCCCGCAATCCCCCTACCTGGCTTTTAAATAGTAGAGGAGGTGGTAGCCGATCTTGGGTTGCTTCTGATAGAGCTCCGACAGGAGATCCAGCAGCAGCGAGAAACCGCTGTTATCCTCCTGCATCTGGCAGAGGTTCCTTGGGGAGCACAGGACGGGGAGACGGCTGCGTTACACGGGATGCCGCGCCGGAGCTTCTCTGCTAACGACGAGGAGCGGCAGCTCGCAGGGAAACGCGGCTCCCAGCACCAGGAGGTCCTGGCTGGAGACAGGAACCACCTCTCCCACCCCTCCGGCAGAGGACAACGGGACGTGCAGCGATGAAGGGATCAGGACTGAGCAAACCTCAGTTACCCCGTGGATCCCAGACTTCCATAAATGAGCCGTGATTTTCCTGTATTTTACATCTTTCTGCTAAACATAACGCAACACAGCCAGAACGAAGCAATAAACCCTTCTGGGATCAACCCTGGGGCAAGGGGGAGCGTGGCAGAATTAGACCCATGGGGTTCCCCCGCGGCGGCGGTCAGGAAGCAAACGAGAAAGCCCTAATTAGATTATTGGAAAATTTCAAGAACAGGCATACCTAAATATTAGGTAGAGAGGCTTCCCCACTGACTCCTCCAGAGACCTGCGGGACAAACGCAGTAGTCAGAGCTCTGTGTCCACCCACCCTCTGTGTTTTCCCAGTAACGACAGGGGAAAAAAGCCCCGGGCCTTGGTCGCTGTGGTCCGCGGGCCATCAAGGGTCAGCCCCAGCTAAGGAGGAGACAGGAACGGTCCTGCTAACGGAACCCAGCAGCTCTGACTCGGAGCCCTGTTCCGACAAAATCCCGGAGGAAGAGGGTACGGCGCTGGTTTGTGGGAGTTTAGGAGGGACAGATGGAGTATTCGGGACCTGCGTGTCCTGGTCAGACAGTCAGAAGCCACCGGAGAACCACCTAAATTGAGCTCTGACACAAAGATCTGCGGCAGCAGGTTCTCTCCACACTTGTGGGGAGGAGGAAGACGGTCTCTTTCAAGCCCTGGATATAAGTGTTGACCAGCTCCGCGCTGACCGCTGGTGAACCCTGGATTGCTTCACAGGGGAAGCTGCTGGCTGCAGCACAGCCTTCCAAAAAACGTCGAATATTTTACTGGGAAAAGCCCAAGTCCCAGTGTGAAAGGATGAGACACACACAAAAAAAATAAAATAAAGTAGATCCTTACTCCTCCGTGATTTCTTCTGGCAAAACCTCACCACGGAAGTGAGCCTTAAATAGCTCCTGGAGGCAGGATGCGAGCACTGATAACTGCTCCGAGTCGAAGTCCTCCTGGTAGGGAGAAAGGAAAGAATGAGAGGGGAAAGCGCAAGCTCACACCCTGCCTGCCCCGCACGCGTACAGCTGGAAAGGACGCAGCAGAGTCGCTGCTGCGGGGAACGGACCCCCCTCAAACTGCTCAGGAGCCATTTTGCTGCTCTATTGCGGCATCAGGAGCCGGGCAGCAGCAAGACAAACCCCTAATTGATGTCCGGCTCTGAAGCACTTCACAATCACTGTGGTCCACTTATCCTCTAATGGCCAGTAATTCACCGAGCATCGCTCTCCCTCTGCAAAGCGCTAACAGGGACCGAAGGCACTCGGCAACGAGGACTTACACCCTCACAAACCCTTTCCCGGCGTTCCCGCCGAGAGGAGAAGCAGCTCTCATATGCTAAAAGGCCACTTGACTCCAAAGGGAGCTGATTAGAGGCAGGGGGATGCAGCCTCCCGTGAACACTCAGCGCCTGGAAAACATCCGCAGCTCTTCTGCCCGGGCAGGGTTTGCTGCAGCCTCCCCTCAGCACAAAGCCCGGGGCCAAAAGCGGGGCAGCATCCCACACGCACGGCACGCGCGGAAGCCCCCCAGGAGCTCTGCGGACACTATAGGGGTCAAAATGGGAACGCGCCGCACCCACCGTCCCATCTGACAGCAACTACCGGGGACGTTTAGGCACGGTGCATAAGAAAACAGAGCATGGACGGAGCGATTGTCCCCTGCTAGAAGATTGTGGCTGTGTTTAACCACAGATAGAGCTGCGTAGTGCCATTTCGAACTCGTTTAGGATTCGAGAGTCCGCAGGCTTCTGTGTCCCTCCTTCAAGCGCGGGTTTCGGGGCAGAGCTGCCCGAGCCCGCGCCACTCCGGCTGCTCTGGTTTTACAGTTCGGCAGCGGCGCTGCTCCCCGCGTCTGTGCCGTTACCTCCAGGACTTGATCCACGATTTCCTGCATGACCTCACACTGAGCTTCCGTATCGCTGGAGCACAAAAACAAGAGGAAATCCAAGTTACATAGGAAGATACCGAAAGCAGGGACAAGGGTGTTTTTTTTTTTTTTGTGCTGAGCTGGCTACGCTCGGGAGAATCCCCCCCAGGACCCCGGAGCAGGGGGAGGCTCTGCTTTGTGCTGGTGCCAGGCTCAGAGGAAGGCAGGGCTCAAAAGCGCACACCGCAGAGACTCAGCCCCAGAAGACCGCACTGCACGGCTGCAGCACCTACTTACAAAAGCGCCCGAGGTTGTCTGCAGCAAGACAAACAAATTAAATGACTAAAAGCATAAGATTAAATGCGCTTAAAGCCGTACAGACATAAATTACGTTAAATCAGTCTACCACGCCAAGGTCTGCAAAGCAAGAGGTTTTTTTTTTAGCCGCCTTTAGATGGAGTTAATTCCAAGGTCACTGAAAATCAAGAGTGGAGGTGGGGATGTCCAGAGAACACGCAGACACAGGTACATCTCCGTTCAGGGGGAAGATGTACTGAAACCCCCAAAGGCCTATGCAGCCCCTCCTCATCAATCCAACAGCGGAGAAGGGTGAAACTCAGAGCCTTTTGCCTTCCCGTCACCGTTTCGGAGAAACGCTGTAGCCCCCAGCGAATTGCTGCTGTGTCCTGCTCTGAGCCTGCTCCAAGGATAAAATACGAGGCTTTTAACCCAGCACCTTTCAAAACCACCTGGACGTTTCCTGCAGAAACTGGGCAAGGAGGACCCCTCCGTGTTAAAGGCAGATAAGCCACAGGATTGCATTAGCTCCGAGAGAAGGGCTCTGGAGCAAGCAGTGTTGCACAACAGGGCTAAAAGGTCTCGTGTGTCGTTGCCCCGAAGAGATCAACACAAAACGTAACACGACCAACGGATACCAACCTTCCCTTCTGCAGCTGCAGGACTTTATCCTTCAGTGACTCATCCAGCTGGTCCAGGAATGGCGTGATATCAACAGGCTCCTCCACAATGGTTTCTTTGATCGGATGAAACCTGAACTCCCTCTTCTTCCCTGCAACAAAGAAAGCAACAGTGGAATAATCTATTTTCCCCAGCAGCTACGTCTGAGAAGTACCGGAGGCAATCTCTGGCCCAGCAGCGGGAGTCGTGCGGGGCTGCGGGGGCACTCGCCAACCCAGGACAAGCAGCGTTGTCCCCAGCGTGCGGTCCAGCCTCAGATCTTGCCTTCAGCCTTCAGAGACGTGTCCAGGTCCCAGCGAGAGGGAAGGTGGGACGGGATCCAAACGCAGGGGCTGTCCAGAATTGGGGTTCCCGTTCAGTCCGGTTTCCAAACCTGACGCTTTGCCCGTCCTTCATGCTCAAACACAGCTAGCTCGCAAGTCTCTCTCCACCCGAGGCGCGAACGCTTGCGTGCGGGACTCTGGGACTGAGATACCCCAATGGCTTTTCCACACCCTCATCCTCCAGGCTCATTCCAGGCCACAAAAATGAACCGCAGCCGAGTCCAGAAGCGCCAGAGCCAAAGCAGAAGCGCTCGCAAAGAAGCTGCCACTAAGGGACGGGACAAGGTGGCTACAAAAATCCTCTCTGCACGTGGCTTTCGAGGCTGCGTCCCTCTCCGGGGCCCCAGGCAGCTGGCAGGGCTCGACGCGAGGACTGAAGACAGCGCTACGGCACAGTGTCACATCCTCTCTCCCCCATCCTGGGCCTGCGGTCCCTCCCCGGCGCGGGGGGAGTCCTCCAGCATGGCAGGAAGCCCACAAGAGTCCTGCCACCAAGGCCAGGAACAGCTTGAGATGCCTTCCAGCTCCAGCGAACGAGCGGAGGGGATTCTGGCCTTGCGCGGGGCTTGTCAGCCCCACGGCTTCGAGAGGGAGCGAGTGTAATGAAAACCGTGCGGCTGAGCAATTAAGAGGCCTGAGCCTCATTAGCAGCTGCCTGAGAACAGAGACACCCTGTTCCCAAACAAACCATCCGGCACGGCATCTGCCACAGAGGGATTCCCAACCGCGCAGCGCAGCGGGGCTCGAGACTAGTCAGACGTCCGGAGAGGACACGCGGGTGGAGAAAGCGCTGCGTTCGAAGGGTCTAAGCTCCAGGGAACAACCAGGCACGGACACGGAGCCCAACAGCCTTTCCCTTTGAGCACAGGTCTGTGTGAGGTCTACCAAGTCCGTCAGGGACTGGGAAGCAGCAGAGCATCGGCCTCAACACCCTCTCTTTGCAGAGGGAAAACTGAATCTCGAGAAGGGGGTCTGCCTCAGAATCCCAGACTGGTCAGGGTTGGAAGGGACCTCTGTAACTCATCTCCTCCAACCCCCTGCCAGAGCAGGGGCACCTCCAGCAGTGGCACAGGACGGCGTCCAGGCGGGTTTGGAATGGCTCCAGAGGGGGAGACTCCCCCACCTCTCTGGGCAGCCTGTGCCAGTGCTCTGCCACCCGCACAGGAGAGAAGGCCCTCCTCAGGTTGAGAAGGAACCTCCTATGCTCAAGTTTGTGCCTGTTCCCTCTTGTCCTGTCACTGGGCACCACTGAAATAAGACTGTTCCCATCCCCCTGGCACCCTCCCTTTGGGTATGTATAAGGATTGATGAGATCCCCCCTCAGTCTTCTCTTCTCCAGACTAAAAAGCCCCAAGTCCCTCAGCCTTTCCTCATCAGAGAGATGCTCCAATCCCCTCGTCATCTGTGTAGCCCTTTGCTGGACCCTTTTCAGCAGTTCCCTGTCCTTCTTGACCCAGGGAGCCCAGAACTGGACACAGCACTCCAGATGTGGCCTCACCGGGGCAGAGCAGAGGGGGAGGATGACCTCCCTCACCCTGCTGGCCACACTCGTCTTGATGCCCCCCATTGGCCATTGGCCTTCTTGGCCACCAGGGCACATCGCTGGCAGCGATTCCCGCTGCTGGTGGGAAGGGGGCTTTGAGGGAACCGTGCTTACAGCTGGTTGTCTGGGGATCCTCCGTCACGAAGGGAAGGAGCCCGCAAGACACCGGCCAGCGCGGAGGCGAACGGTGGCTATTCGCATTGCGGCGACGCAGAAGTACTCAAGAGCAGTGGCGCTCAGCTGACCGCGCTCCTCACCTTTGCTGTTCAAGTCATCTTCGTCATCACTGAAGGCGGCCTCGGCGTTGTCATAGCAACTGTCATCCTTTTCTGCCATATGATTGTCCATCTCCATGGAAACGGGTTCCTCAACTTTGACTGCAAGAATGGAGGCAAAAGGGGTCAAAGCAGAAAGCGAGGTGACAATGGCTCCTCGCGCGGCCGAGTGATGGGACAGGCTCTGCCCGTGACCCATAAACACGCTCCAGCAAGGAGATAAAAGTGCTTTGAAAAGGGGAAAAAAAAAAAGAGTCTGGGCAAGTGACGGACCCTGGAAAACTCAAACTGGGGAAGGGCACTTCCAGTGACTCCATTGAACCATCCCCACCCGGTGCCAAGCGTGGCAGGACCGGGTCAATCTCCGCCTAAAGCAGCTTCGTGCTTCATCCCTCTCGAAGCCAAAAGCGGTGCCCGAGTCCCTGAGCGGAGCGGCAGCTTCGCCAGCCCCACCGGGCTGTGAAGTTTGGGGCACGTGGGTCCCTTCAGCCCGAGCGGCTGACGCAACAGGAAAAGCAGACAGACTGACGGGCACAGTCCTTGGGCAGGTCTGGCAAAGCAGCAGCGCTCTCCGGTTAAATACAGCTTCGAAACGCTTGCTCTTTGTTTAACCTAATTACGCTAATCAATTAGAAGAAAGGTTAAGTAGCCCCTACGGAGCAGAGAGAGAAACGGGTACTGTGCATCTTTAGCGCAGAGCAGGGCTGAGATGAAGGAAGACCACAACCATCCATAAATACGAGCACTCAGAGCCCTCCTCTCCCCGAGTCCCGCTCCGACCCTCCGAACGGCTGCTATTCCTGCAGAAGAGCCGGGAAAAGCCCTGGCGCCGTCTCCTGGGACGGCAGTACCCGCAGCAGCCTCCCTCCGCCACCCGTCCCGCTCCCTACCTTCGATGGGGGGCGAGGGCGAACTGCAAAACTCCGGGAATTTCTCCCTCAGCATGGCGCGGAGCTCTTTGTCCAACTTGGGGTTGTCGAAGAGAGGGGCCAGATGTCTGCGTTGGGGGAGGGTGGGAAGGAAAAGGGATGAGAAAGAGCCGAGATGCGGTGCCCCGCTGCATCGCTTCACCTCGGCGAACACGCAAGGGGATCTCCTCCCTCCCGTCAGGGCTTTGGTTGGCGTTATGGACCACAAGCTACGAGATGCCACCTTCATTCCTGCAGCTCAGTTGGGGTTCCCTCACTTTGTCCCCACAGAAGGCACATGGGAAAGGGAGAAGAGGTTTGACCTCCTGGAAGGGGAACTCCTGATGCAGGAGCTGTCTGTGGGCTGGAGCACCATGAGTGAGGTTGCTCCATTCAGCTTGGGGACGTTTCTATTCATCCGAAGCGCTTTCTTAACCCACCCGTTCCCTCGCTTCAAGAACAGCTCTCAGGACAAACCTCAGCGCCATAAAGACACAATTACGGCTTCTTCCATGGTTCATACACCACCCAAATGCTCTCCGCAGCCCTTAGAGAGCTTAGAGGTGGTTTCGACCAGGCTGGTGGGACCCAGGAAAACCGGTGCGCAGCAGCTGTACAAAAGTAGTAAAATTCAGGGCTGTCTTACGCAAGGACTCGCTTCTCCACAATGTGGGTGAGAGAGTTGAACACGCCTTGCCGGACGTGAGCCTCCAGCGGGGGGTAGAAGTTGGGAATGATCTGAAAACAGGAGGAAACGACCGCGTTAGTGCCACGAAACCATCAGGTCTACGACGGCCAGGACTAGCTAAGGCCATCGGTCAGCTTTTTGGGTCACCTTTGACTCAGGCACCACAGCCCAGCTGCTCTTGACCAAGAGGGGCAGCGGGAGAGCTCTGCGAATGGAGCAGTTCGGGGACGGTGGACAGAAGGGGGACCTGCCCATGCCTCTGGGTTTTCTACGCCGGAGGGCCAGCCGGTGCGTCTCCCAGGGATGAGAAAAGCACGCGAGATGCCACCTCGAGAGCTGTGAGAAGCCCCAGGATTTGCCAGGGTCGCTCTCCGAGCAGGAGTGACCGCTGCAGGAGCGGGGGGAATATGAGAAGGGCACTCTAAATGACATTCAGCTCCGTCCACACACAATCCTCTGCTTCTGGAGGGAGTAAGAGGACTCCTCCCTGAAATCTGGGTCATCCCGGGGAACCTTCCACCCAGTTCCTCTGCCAGAAGCCGGCAGCTGCTTTTGGATGGGGGCAGCCCATGGACGGGAGCACACAGAGCGCGTCGGGCGCAAGGGAGGAGAAGTGATGCAACTCGCAGCTCTTCCAGCGCTCGTGCCACGGAAAGACCCCGCTTCCAAGAAACACCATCGGCCCCTCCCGGGGACCAAATTACTGGAACAGACAACTCTTGGCACCGCTTCTCCCAGGATGGAGGGGCAGGACCAGCTCCGCACCCTGCTCGAGGAGGGCTGTCCTTTGAAAGGGAGATGATGGATCTGACTTGTTCCCCCGCTGCAGCAAGATCCTGTTTGCCCTCAGGGAATGACACCGGGCCAAGTATTTCATTAGGTACTAAAAGGAACGACTCAGAAGCCTTTTTCCTACTAATGCTCAGCATTCTGGAAGGATTTCTTTCCAGAGTTGGGAAGAAGCGGCATTCCCAATTAATGAATGACACATGGGCCCAACGCTCCGACCTAACCGGCCCTGGATTCATCAAGAGACCGCGTAGGACTCACCAAAGCCTCTGGTGGTTGGTTTTAAGAGGCGAATAATTTGGCCGAGCGTCCGCAGCAGTGTGCCTGACTGCGCTCTTGGCAGCTCAGCAAGGGGAAAATCCCTCCTTAATTTAGCATAGGTGAGGGGAGGTTAAAAGGGCTGCCAGCAGATAGGAGCTACCCTGCGAGCTATTTCGCAATCAGGAAGCTCAGAGCAGACCAGACCAGACGATGCACCGAGGAATGCAAGGAGAAAAAAAGAAAAAACAAACCAAAAAGAGGGGGGAACAGCTTTTTTTGGTTTGGGTTTTTTTTTTTGGCTCTGAAGAATGGGCAGCGAGATGACACTATTTTGCTGCTCCAGTATCACCGACTCTAGGGGGATTCGTGAAATTCCTTTCCTGTGGGATGGAGAGGCAACAGGCCTTTGCTGCAAAATTCCCTGGGGATTGAAGACATCTGCCTTGCCGGAGCCTGCGTTACCATTCCTGCCCTTCGTGACGGGTCGGCGCAGCCGGCGGGGAGCAGGCTGTGCGCTCGCCACTTGACCGCTCCCAGCTTCTGTCTTGGCAGAGGAGGAAAAGCCCTGACCTACACCAACGTGCGGTGGGGAGCGCTCGGAGGAGAGCACGGCCAAAGGACCCAGCTGCAATCCCCAAATCCCTACGGGGGCACCTCCCAGCCAGCATGCTTCCACTCCTCTGCACCACGGACAAGCGTACGAGGCTAAAACGAGCCTCCGAGGCTGACACAGCGACCGGCTCTCTTCGGAGCGCGACCTCCGCACAGCTGGCCGGTGTAAGCAGATGACAGCACGGCTGTTTCCCCTCTACGCTGTCCTCTGTTGACACTCCTGAGGAGTCTCTCCGTCCCACTGGTGGCAGAGGGACTGCAGGGACCCCAGCGGTTGCTTTCACAGCCCTCAATCACTCAACCCCCGTCACGCAACTCATTTTTCGGCAAGCCAGAGGTAGTTCCCCGGAGGGAGAGGGGCAGCTCACCCGGCACATGAAATCCAGCAGCGTGGCAGTGATGGCAGGGTGAGGCTTCATGGAGTGATGCATCACCAGAATGGCAGGCTCTGGAAGGAGACAGAAGGGAGTCCTGTGCTGAGAGCCCCAGAGACGTCCGTACCCCCTGTGCCCCCCCTGTTCCTGCAGACCCAGCCTTGGGGTGCAGAGGGGAACCCCCTTCTTTTGGCTTGTACACATCGTTGCCCTCATCCAGCTCCTAAATAACACTTTGGCTTCAAACAATGGCCAGAACCAACTTCCCCGCAGGCAGGAGGTCCCAGCAATGTCCCCGGCTGTATCAGTCCTCGCTCACGTGCCCTGAGCCCTGGGACAGCCCCGCAGTTGGGCAATCCGCCTGCCCACAAGGAGGGACGCTCTGGGGACAGCCACTGACCTCAAGGAAGACGCTTGCTGCTTACCACAGATAGGAAAACCACAATTAAAAGTGGCTCCATCAAAGCAGCTCTCCTGCAAGCCAGCAAATCCCAGGAGTTCAGGGCAGGGGAGGGAACTGATGGCCTTTGGAGATAATCACAGAATGGTTTGGGT
This sequence comes from Anarhynchus alexandrinus, assembly GCA_008711295.1. Classification (NCBI taxonomy): domain Eukaryota; kingdom Metazoa; phylum Chordata; class Aves; order Charadriiformes; family Charadriidae; genus Anarhynchus; species Anarhynchus alexandrinus. The sequence continues at coordinate 64,184 of VUYV01000719.1, read as the reverse complement.
TGGAAGGGACCTTGAAGACCATTCAGTCCCACCCCCTGCCCTGGGCAGGGACACCTCCCACCAGCNAGATCTCATCTCAATCTCCCCTCTGTCAGTGTCAAACCGTTCCCCCTCGTCCCATCGCTCCCCTCCCTGACCCAGAGTCCCTCCCCAGCTCTCCTGGAGCTCCTTTAGGCACTGGAAGGGGCTCTGAGGTCTCCGCGGAGCCTTCTCTTCTCCAGGCTGAACCCCCCCAACTCTCCCAGCCTGTCCTCCCAGCAGAGGGGCTCCAGCCCTCGCAGCAGCTCCGGGGCCTCCTCTGGTCCCACTCCAACAGGTCCATGTCTTTCCTATGTTGGAGGCTCCAGAGCTGGGCTTTCCCCACCAGATCCCCCTAACCTCTACCAGCTCTGGAAGGCATTAACTCCCTCTTCGACCACTGCCCATTCAGACAGAGCCTCCCCGTGGAGTACCTATATTCATGATGCTGTCCTTCTCGGGGTTGAAGAAGAGCCAGTCATAGAACAGGGCCAGTTTGGCATTTGAAGCAGCAACGTTGGACTAGAGAAGACAAAAAAACCCCAAACTAATTGTCTGATGAATACAGCGCTGAGCCCCCATCCCCTCTGCACGCCCGACATGCCGGGCTCTGCCGCTGGGAGACCGCGATGCTCTTCCTTCCCACCAGCAGGACAGGGCAGAGCTGGTGAAATTCCCCCCTGGGTACCTCCTGCTGCTGCACAAGAGTGAGTTTTCAGAGAGGGTGGGAATTTCTTGAGCAAACCCGCCCGCTTTGAAAGCGGATCCAGCCAGGGCAGCACGCAGAGGGGCAGAGCCCAAGGCTGGGAGATACAAGCCACGTGGCTACAACCCCAAATCGTGTATAATTGGGCCCCGCGTATCCCTTGGCTTTATCTGTTACGCATTCGTGGGCACAGCAACAGCCGTTTCCTTCTGCTCTGTTTGACAAGCGCCGGGGATCGCGGTCCTGGGTGGGACGAGGGACGACAGGCCGGGCGCAGAGAGTGGAAGCCAACGAGGCTGTAACGAGTCATCTCGTTGCGTGCACTCTCGCACCCCACCGGAGGCCCTACGCCTTGCAGACGGGCCATAAACATAAATCAGAAACAAAGGGCTTGACAAGCTGAACGTGAGAAGGTGAGGTTTATGCAGGGAAAGCAGATCCCAAAGGATCCAATGTGCAGCAGAGCCAAGACTAAAACGCAGAGCACAGAACAAAAGCCAACGTCCGAACTGCTGCTCTGCAACTCTCTCTTTCAGCCCAGCTGGCAAATACCTAATCCCAACCTCTCCTGCGGCTTCCAGCATCAGCAGGTTACCCCCTTCCCTGCACAGGAAGGGATCCCAAGCGATGGTGTGACTCGGTTTCGGGTCTGGCCCACGCAACTCACCGTGCAGGTGGTGAGCAGCCACCCGATGATGGCCCAGCGCGGGAGGATGTCGGAGCTGAGCACCTCGTTGGAAGGGTGGACCACGCCACAGATGTAGCGTATGAGGTCGCAGCGCAGGGACTGGCTGTCCGGGGTGGACAGGTACTGCCGCTGAAACCAGTCCTGGTACCGCTTCTGCTGGCCGAACCGGACCTGAAGGGAAAGGGAAAGACGCAGGTTTTGCTCAAGGCTCGGGGAAAGGTCTGCTAAAACCACGGGCTGCCATCCTTTAAGTTTGCCTCTTTCGGCAAACTCTGCTTCGCGCCTTGCTCCCCCCTCCGCCCCGTTGTGGGCAGCGACTTCAGAGAGACCGAGGAAGCAAAAAGGCCATTGTTGCAGCGTTCTCACGCAGGGCCCGTCTCCAGTGGAGCGGCCGGGGACCACACGCCCCGCGCGTGCGGCGCGGCACAGCCCCCCGCGAGCAGCCCCGGAGCGAGGGGGAAGCCAGCTCTGCCTGGTGCGCCAACACAGATAACAGTTAACCCCCGGTGCCGTCGCCGCGCAGCTCCCGGCCTCTCTCGAATAGGGCTGCTGTTGCGTCGGAGCTCCGATAACCCACCGCATCGCGGCCGTTCGGAGAAAGCGCTTGCCTTGGAAAGCGGCCAGCCAGGAGCAATATTCCCTTGCAAAGCTGTTTTGTGCCTTTTAATAAATACCGAGGATGTCTCAGGCCCATCTACATCAGCTCCTGCTGGGCAGCCTCTCCCCCTCCTGTCGCCATTAGATGCCAGAAGCAACAAATACTCGCACCAGTAACGCTCTGCCCTCCCCTCCCCGTGCCCAGTGCCGGCGTGGGAACGGGACCGGTGCGCCGTGGAGCGGGCAGGGACGTGTGCCCTCCTCCCCCCCGCGCTGGCACAGGATCCCCGGCGAACACGAGGGCATTTACCCGTGAGGTCATGAAGAGCAGTTTGGTTTCCATGTCGGGAGTGAGGCGACACGCCAGGAATTTGCGAGAAGTCCTCGACTGGAGGAGCTGCAGGACACCTGGGGAGAGAGAGAGAGGTCGGTCTGCGCCCGCACGGCCCCACGGACGGCGCAGCATGAACGGGATCCGGGCAGGGATCTACCAAGATCCGCAGCGAGCTGAGTTCGGAGCGTTAAGCTCCGTTTCCCCAAGGCTACAGGCAGTGGAAAGGGATCAAGATTTTTGGCTGGAAAAGGTTTTCTAAAACATCTCCTGTCCGGAGCAAGCTTTTGTCAGAGATCATTAACGAGGATGCCAGGAAGGAGAGTCTGGAGAACGGGAGAGAGGACGCACAGCAGGGCAGGGACAACATCTGGAGGAGAAACAAGAGTGTCCAGACACCAAATCCCAAGCCGTAACCAACAGAGCACGTTCCCCATCTCCCACCCCCTGGTGAGGGAGCACAAAGACGATCTTAGACTTGTCCCTGCACCGGTGAAACCACTTGTCCCACCACAGCTGGTGGTTTCGGACAGACCACTCGGCCTGGGCACCGAAAAGCGGGGCTGGCATAAAGAGCGCTCATCCGGGGCTGTGCCAGCACGTATGTCCGATTCCTCCCCTGGAGTAAAGCTGCTTTGATGTAACAACAAAAATCAGATATAACAGAAGACTTTGTGCACACGCGTGTAGAGAAGGGAGAACGGGAAGGAGAAGGGGAGGTTGGAAAAGCCGCTTTTCTTCCCAGACAGCTGCAAAGAGGAGGAATTTACGACCCGAGCGGAGAGGCTTTGCTGCTGCTCGACAAGACCTGAAGGATTTACAGGGCAGCCAGCTCTGACGCAGACAGGCGGGCGCCAGGGACGCGGCGCGCACGAGGCGCGCTTTCACGCTCTCTCGCGCCGTTTTGGAAGCCGTCCTTCTGCCACGCAGCCGGAGGGTCACACCTGGGGGACGGCCGGAGGAGGGAAGCTTCAAAGCAGAAAGAACAGATGCCACCTCCCCGCCGAGCTCAGAGAAAGCGCGGAGCGAGCCGCGCATCGGGGGGAAGAGAACCACAAAAGCACCTCGCTTGTTAAGAGCTCCCAGCTGCTCAGAGGGAGGGACGGGTCCTGCACCCACAGCCACCCGCCTGCTGCGGTTTTCCCTCGTTTTCGGTGCTGCTGAGCTCTGGCTCCGGTTGCGGGGGCTCAGCAAGACTGACTTGGATGGGAGGTTACAGAGAGATACAAACCCGAGAGCACACGGCCCGGCAGCTGCTAGAGATAATAGCTGCCTTGCAGAGCAATCATTACAGGCTCCCAACAGCAGGGAAGAGGGCAAAGAAGTAGTCTTATGACCAACTGTAGGGGAAATTATTTTGGGGAGGGGACCTTCCAGGCTCCACACAAGCAAGTATGAATCAGACAGATCAGCTTATTATAGAATCACAGGATGGTTAGAGTTGGAAGGGACCTTAAAGATGTAGTTCCAACCCCCTGCCAAGAGCTGGGACACCTCCCACCAGCCCAGGCTGCTCCAAGCCCCGTNAGCTGGGACACTCTCCACCAGCCCAGGTTGCTCCAAGCCCTGTCCAACCTGGCCTTGAACACCTCCAGGGATGGGGCAGCCACAGCTTCTCGGGGCAACCTGCGCCAGGGGCTCACCACCACCAGAGTAAACAATTTCTTCCTAATATCTAATCTAAATCTGATAGAGGTTCTGCTCAGAGTCCTCCCATTCTGCCCTCAGAGCCAACAGTGGGGGACAGGGAGGAGTGACAAACCCAGATGGGCTCCAGACACAGCCCACCTCTCCCTGCTGCCCCAACGCGCGTGAGCTCTGCCTGCTCCAGCGCTTTGCGGCTGAAAGGGCAAAGAGAAACACACTCGTGTGTGTGCCTGCACTTACCCAGGTGTCGTCTCACCTCTACGAACCATCGGACCACCGGTTGTGGTGTCAAACACTCACTCTGCCCTGGTGAGGCCACATCTGGAGTGCTGTGTCCGGTTCTGGGCTCCCCGGGTCAAGAAGGACAGGGAACTGCTGGAGAGGGTCCAGCAAAGGACTACAAAGATGATGAGGGGATTGGAGCATCTCTCTGATGAGGAGAGGCTGAGGGACTTGGGGCTTTTCAGTCTGGAGAAGAGAAGACTGCAGGGGGATCTCATCAATGCTTATCAATCCCCAAAGGGAGGGTGCCAGGGGGATGGGAACAGTCTGTTTTCAGTGGTGGCCAGTGACAGGGCAAGAGGGAACGGGCACAAACTTGACCATAGGAGGTTCCTTCTCAACATGAGGAGGAACTTCTCTCCTGTGCGGGTGGCAGAGCACTGGCACAGGCTGCCCAGAGAGGTGGGGGAGTCTCCCCCTCTGGAGCCATTCCAAACCCGCCTGGACGCCGTCCTGTGCCACTGCTGGAGGTGCCCCTGCCCTGGCGGGGGGTTGGAGGAGATGATCTCCAGAGGACCCTTCCAACCCTGACCAGTCTGGGATTCTGTGAAAAAGGGAACCAAAGGAGAATTTGCTGGTTGTCAGAGGAGAATGAGTCAGGAGCGCTGATGTTAGCCTCAATTCAGGTATCGTTTTGCCGGGTCATTTGGCTAAAACCAGCAGCAACCCAGGAAATAACCCTGACCAACTGCTTCTTCTGGCGTGGGAAGCCAGTGGAGATAGAGGGATGTCTGTTAGGTGCCCCAGGACCGCTCCAAGAGCGGAGGCGAAAGCTCAGCGCTCCGCTGGGAAGATCCAGACAGAGCTAAGAAATGCTTCTCGCGAACGTACGGCTGCGGGAAGAGGCAGGGCTGAGCCCTGGAAATGTGAAACGCGAGCCTTCCTCGGGTGTAGGGCTAAGGCTCCTCTGCCTCCGCAAGCCCCGCAGGGGAGGGGAACCGCGTCCCTGCAACCCTTCAGCTGGCGAGTCTCAGCAGAGACCAGCAGTGACAGCAGACAGGTTCTGGAGCTGGCAAAAAAGCCAGAGATCACAGGGCTTAAGGAGCATTTAATCAAATGACGTGCCGCCGGTTTCCCTGAGCAGAATCTGAGATCTTTAAAGTGACATTAACACGGCCCCTGAGAGGAGAACAGGCACTGGGGGTGGGGGGGGAGAACACTTTAAAGCCCCGTTTCCAAAGACTCATTAGAATTGCTGCAGACAGATAATGATGTGACAGCCCCTAGAGAAGTGAATAATTTATACCAATAAAAATTATAAATATAACACTCTCTCCATCATGTCTATTTTGACCCAGACTGCGCAGAGAGCTCCGCGGCTGAGTGTTCAGCACACCGAGCGTGCAAAGCTACTGGGAGAAATAAAATCCCATTTAGCAAGTGTCAGTTGCTGCATCTTCTGGACTTCTTGCTTTAGAGCCACGGAGCTTCAGAGGGCTCTTTTCGGGAGAGTCTGAAGGACTCAGACACTTCCTGTCTTTGGGCTCCAACTTAATCTCAGCTTAATTAAAAAAAAGAAGCAACGACTACAATTATGGAAGTGTTTAGTCCAGAACAAGCAATACAATTCCACGACCCTCGTCGTGGCCCAGCCGCCTTCTCGTGGTCTGCCATTACAGCTCCTCGATGTATCTGTTTTTCAGGATGGTTTAAAGCTCAGATGCCTACAAGGCCTCCACAGCGTTTTAAAAAATGGCAAAAGCTGTCAATGGAGCAAAAAGCTGACCATGGGAGACCGGTCCAGGCCCTGCCCCTATTCCTACGCTCCCCACAGCCGGCAAAAAGCGGCTTTTGGAGGCATCTTCTAGTTAGTGATGAGAGGGGCTCTGGAAACAGCCACAGCTGATGGAGATGGGATCACACGGTGTAATTACAGCGCTCTCTGTGTGCTCTCCTCTAAGAGAGCATCCGGAAGGAATCCACACACCCAATGTGTTTTGCTCTGGAACAGAGCCTGTCTGCTCCAGCACAGTCCTGAGACCTGGACCAGACGGGGTGTGCGGAGGGAAAAACAGCCGCTGTGCGGGATTTTCTGCTCCAACTCACCCTGGGACGGGCCGACAGTCACGGCAGCCTTGCTGCAAGGGCGGGCGAAGGCAGGAGGGGGTTGCCTGTGGCTAGCGGGGCCCCGGCAGAGGTTGTCCCCCGCGGGCGGGCAGTGCAGGACGGAGGTGGCCATCCCTTCGGCCCCCGGCCCTGCCTACCTGTGAACTGGGCGCTGAGGACCTGCGGGTTGTGGATGATGTCCTTCCAGAGCTGCTCGAACTCGGGTATCCTTGCGACGTTTTGCAGCAGTCGCACGAGGTCCCGGCCGATCATGAAGCAGTCCATGAACTGGGGAAAGGAGATGAAAAAAAATATCTCATTGACTGTTTACCTGCTCCTGAGCAGGGGGGAGAAGGCACCGGGGGGCAGGAGGAGGGGAAAGGGAGGAACAGTCAGTCCTTCAACCTTACCGCCGGCTCCAGATGATTCACTCTTTGCACAATATCTACGCTCCTGCCCCTGGCAGCCTGCCCCTCTTTTGAAGCGAGCAGGTTCTGAGAGGCAGGGTGACAGGCGGGAAGGTCAGCAGCTATTTTAAAATGTTCTTTTCTCTCGTAAAGCAAACAATCGGCCCATAAATCTGACATTTTCTCTCCAGGACTGCAGCCAGTCTCTGAAGTTAGGACTTGACACTTGGTCCTTCCCGCCCAGCAAGGAGGAAGGGGAGAGCGGGCAGGGAGCTGCAGAGCCACCGCGTCCCACGGGGTTAGGACACCAAATGCGAGGATTTTTGCCCACACCTAGCCTTGGTGGCTTCTCCTGCATGATATGGATGAAAAAGTGGCCTGGAGCTGGCTATCATGTTCTCACTAAGCCTGCGAAGACACTGGCCGCCTCCCTAAGGGAGAACGGATGTCCTTGCAGCTATGGGGGCTGACCTGCTGGAGAGCAGCTCTGTGGAAAGGGACCTGGGAGTGCTGGGGGACAACAGGATGGCCATGAGGCAGCAATGTGCCCTGGTGGCCAAGAAGGCCGTCGGCATCCTGGGGGGCATCAAGAAGAGTTTGGCCAGCAGGGCGAGGGAGGTCATCCTCCCCCTCTGCTCTGCCCTGGGGAGGCCACATCTGGAGTATTGTGTCCAGTTCTGGGCTCCCCGGGTCAAGAAGGACAGGGAACTGCTGGAGAGGGTCCAGCAAAGGGCTACGAAGACGATTAAGGGATTAGAACATCTCTCTTATGAGGAAAGGTTGAGAGACTTCTAGTGGGAGGTGTCCCTGCCTATGGCAGGGGGGTTGGACTAGATGATCTTCAAGGTCCTTTCCAACCTTAACCATTCTATGATTCTATGATTCTACGACTTGGGGCTTTTTAGTCTGGAGAAGAGAAGACTGAGGGGGGATCTCATCAATGCTTATAAATCCCCAAAGGGAGGGTGCCAGGGGGATGGGAACAGTCTGTTTTCAGTGGTGCCCAGTGACAGGACAAGAGGGAATGGGCACAAACTTGAACATAAGAGGTTCCATCTAAACATGAGGAGGAACTTCTCTCCTGTGCGGGTGGCAGAGCACTGGCACAGGCTGCCCAGAGAGGTGGGGGAGTCTCCCCCTCTGGAGCCATTCCAAACCCGCCTGGACGCCGTCCTGTGCCACTGCTGGAGGTGCCCCTGCCCTGGCGGGGGGTTGGAGGAGATGAGTTCCAGAGGTCCCTTCCAACCCTGACCAGTCTGCAAAAAGAGTGGCCTGGAGCTGGCTACCGTGTTCCCTCTAAGCCTGCGAAGACACCGGCCGCCTCCCTCAGGGAGAACTGATGTCCCTGCAGCTACGGCAAGCCACAAGCACTGAGGTGCCACAGCAGCAGAAGAATGGTTTCAACCCTTGTGGCCTGAATAAAAAAAAAGAGACTGAAATGAGGCAGTCCCATCAAAAGAGCTGCTCTCCCCCTCCCAGCCTGGACGCTGAGAGGATTGCTGGTGTAAATGGGTTCAAAAGCCATTCATGGTCTGTGCAGAGAATGAGCCACCCAGCGCTGCCCATAGAGCGCAAGCTGGGGGGTGACTCTGAGGAACCCGCACGTCCCATGCTTCCAGCTGCACGAGGAACACGGGCAACGCCACCACACACAGAGTCCCCAGGGAGGCAGGACTCTCCTCCCAGCCAGCTTTGGAGTCCCCCGATTTGCTCACCCGTTCACGGAGGAGGGAGATGCAGAAATCCACCTCCTTTTGACGAAGCACCTGGAGCTGCGACGTGCCGTGATGGTCCACGATGAGCCGCAGGTAGGTGTACACCGCCATGGCTATCAAGAGGCTGCTTTTCAGTACCCACTCTCTGGAAAGGGAGAAATGAAAAGAAAAACACCTTCAGTCACCTCTGTGAGGGAACCACAGCCAGGAATGATGGAGTGGAGACTCAGGACAGAGGAAACTGAGGCACCAAGGAAACAGCAAGGGCAGGGAGTCCAGCCTGGAGAATGTTCATCCACGGACCATTCCCTGCTCCGTACCGGGTGCTTGCTACGCAGAGTCCACCTCTTTCTCCCCTAGGACAGTCCCATCACAGTCTACCGCCTGGGTGCTCGCACCCCGAGCTCTCCGGCAGGCTGGCAGACGCGCTCATGCGAAGCGCCGGGTGGATTTCCAGGGCCACGGAGACATTCACTGCCACAATAATCTGAGGTACTCACAACTGGAAGCAACGCAGTGCTCGGCAGCGAGCAGAGGGAGCAGCTGCCCCATGAATAGACTTGACCTAACACTGACCACCACTCTTTACTGGTCTCCATAGCCAGAACAGCATCAAGCAAGAGGCAACGCACCAGGTCATGCCACGAAGGACCTTCCCATGCGATCAGATCCCAAACGCTCCCATGCACACCCGCGCAGAGCTGTTTTCGTGCTCCCCTGCCACCAGCCTGCCAGTGCCAAGTGGATTAATCCAGCAAAATGAGCGGCATCCTGAGCAGCAGGTCACGCAGGGCAGCTGTTAACGAGATACGGCAGCTGTTAACGAGATAGGGTGGCTCTCGAGCCCCGTGCTGGGCTGGGAAGCAGCTCCCACAGCACTGCGGGCAGAAGAGCTGCCCCCACCCCCGGCTCGACCAGGCAACGGAGCGTGGGGCAGAAGGAAAAGAGCAGTCACGACTCCTGGGGAGCTAGAAGCACCCAGTGGCAAGAACTGGGGAAAACCAGATGCTCTCAAGATCAAATAATTAAGTAGATTTGCGAGAGCTGCGTAGAGAGGGTCTGCGGGGGGAGAGACACCGCAGCCCCATCGTGGGCACGGCAGGAATCCGTCCTTCCTCGGGGAAGGATAGTGGTGCTCTGGTCTGCACAGGGCTCTGTACCCAGGCCTGGCTTTCTAGAAGCAGATTTATTTCGCAGCCAACCGGCTTCGCATCCCGAGCGTGCTTCGGCTCCGCTCCCTGCGAGCGGCAGAGCCCACCGGCAAAGCCTTTCCACGGGCTGCTCCGCCGCCGTCTCCCGCCCGCGCTGCCCTGCCTGCTCCGTGCTCCGCTGGGCGCGCCGCGCTCCCAACCTCCCTTTATCTAAGCGCAACAAGAAATATTCTCGGTGCATAAAAAGGACCTCGTCGGCTCGGTTATGTGCGCTGGATGCCAAGAACGGGCGACTCAGTGCCTCCAGCGTGATTGATCACCCACAGCATCCCCTGGCTCAGCCAGCTGTAAATCAGAAGTCCCGTGGAAGCGCCACCGCTGCGCACAGCAGCTGTAAACGCCGCGGCCACCTGAAGGGCCACCGGCCCAGCTGGCAAATGAGTCAGCTGCCCTAGATCATCGCGGGGAGGAGAGGAGGGGGAGCCTGGGAAGATGTGACAAGTGGTGGCTTTCCCAGGCTCTTCTCCCTGCATCCAGCTGGATGGTAGGAGCAGGTTAATTAGTCAGCTGGACGGGCTGGCCCGGCGGCACGCGGCGCTGAGCGGAGGTTACGTTAGGGAGGATGTGGGAGTAATTAAGGTTGGGATCCCCGGGGGGGGCGCTGGCAGGTCAGCAGCTCCCCCTTTTTCCCAGCAGAAAATAAAAAGGCTGTCAAAAAGGAGGGCAAAAGCCACCCGGAGCCACCAAGGATTCATCGATCCGACAGGCAGAGAAAATGAAAACACTCGGAGGAAGGACGGCACTCGTGCCGCCATTAGCAGCGAGCAGCTAAATTAACACACGGCTTTCAAGAGGTAGAGGACTTGTCTCCTCTCCGAGGCGGGCAGCGCTTGAGAAGCAGCTTTGCTGTGACTGTTTTTAATTAAACCAAGCACTCGACGCTCTGAACGCGGCATCAGATCTTCACATGCGTGGCTTTAATTAAAGCTCCGGCTTTCCCCTAATCAAAGCACATAAATCCCAGCGAAGAGCTGCAGGTTCTCCCTTGGGCTCACTTCCAATCCTCAGCTCTCCTCGCGCTCAGGCAGATTCTGGGCTGCTACGGTACGTTATCGCTGACGCTCCAGCAATACTTTCAACCGCGGCCGAGGCTTTTCCTCCGACATCTGCTCCTCCGACACACTCCTCTCCTCAAGCGACAAAGTTCAGCTGTTATTGAGCGCGTGGAGCTTTCTCCTGCAGACCCTCGGCCAGATGTGGCTTTGGATCACCCCTGAGAAGCTGCTCTTTCTCCCACAGTCCAGCTGTTTGCAGTTATTTGCTTGCAAGACAAGAGCTGTCGTGCTTTGGGCAAGACAAGGAGCGCCTTCCGAGCTCCTCCAAGCCGCAGGGTGACAGCGGCCAGCAGCACAAGCACACGGGAAGACCACGGGAAGCGCTGGTGGGGGCTTAAATACCGTCAGGAACAGAAGAGTTGAGCTTAGCACAAAGGCAGCCGAGGCGATACTGCGAAGAACCGAAGGTCAGCCAAGCCCAGAAGATCTCAGAGGGTCTCTCTCCTTCCCATGCGCGGTGGGGCACTAGGTGGCACTCGCAGCAGCACACACCCGCACCGGTTATTCCCGGAATAAAAATCCCGAGGACTGTTAGCTGTGGCCAAATAAACGCTTTAACAACTTGATTGTTAACCGCAGTAATAAGCGATTTGAGGAGAATCGTTGCCATTATAGACAGCGCCCCAGTGAAAAGCTATAAGCTATTTAAAAATAACGACTCTGCCCAGCCAAAGGCTGCAGTGAGGAATTCTGCTTATCATCAATTAGCGGCCGCTTTGCCAACAAAGGACAATGCTGAGCCCATAGGACAATACTTCCCAGATGGCCTTGTCCGCAACAAATTAAAGTTGCAGCCCTGGATGAAGCAGGAGCTGTTTAAACACAGGAAGCTTTTGGGAATTAACTCTGTTCCTCCTCCTCCGAAAGGAACACCTCCCCCCCTCCTCGCAGCTCGGGAAACTCAGGAAGAAAATATTCCTGGGATGCCGCTCTCGAGCCACGCGTGTGTGCTCCTCAGCCGCACGAGGCAAGGTCAGAGGGGGGAAGTGACCACCTACCGGGTGCCGCACGTTCGGGAACAGCCGTGTCCTCGCACACGGCGGAGGGACAGGCGGCAGCCTGGGCACACCGTCTTATTTGAGGTGACACGCAGCCCCTCTCCCAACCCCGCTCGGAGGTTTGCTACCGGAGGGACTTCAGGACACCCTCCCACACAGAGCCGGCAGCAAGAGGGCTCCGTGAGCTAGAAATTTATGCCACGGCTTGAAAAATACGCTTGGTAACACGGTAAAGAGGATTCAGAGGACTTTTGCGCAGGAAACCCCATCACCACGCTCCCACGCAGGCTGTCACCGCAAACACACCGCCCCGAAATCCGCCTCTCCCGAAGCCGGCAGGACAACCGCGCTCTCGGCAGGCAGACGAGGAGCGCTCTCCCTCGCTTCGCGCCTGGCCGCTGCTCTCCTCCGACTGTACCGGCCTTCGCCGAGAGCCGCCCGACCAGCCCTACCTTTGCTCGGTCAGTATCTCCAGGACATTTTCGGCCAGCCAGATGTTCTTCGCCGTCACATCCCCACCTGAAAGCGAAGAGCAAGAGGGAAAAGCCGAATGAACCAGTGCTGTTCTGTTATCAGGCTCAACCGAACCACCGACCGCTTCGATCCCTGCAGCCCCAGTAAGGCAAAGCTAATTAAGGGGTTTGCTCCGTGTCTGGAGAACACACTCCTGCCTGGTCCCACTCTGCCAGTCCCACGTGCTTGGCTGTTCCTAGATATAGCACATTTCGACCTACAAGTGCCTTTCTGTTAGGGGGTCAAGGGGGTCTTTGCCACAACAGTATTCTTGCAAAAGAACTGAGTCAGTAATTATCCCTCTGGAAAGCAAAGGAGATGCCAGAAAGGGATGGGATTCAGTAGCTGGAAAAGAGAAAACATTTGCAGCTGCTGAGCCTGCGAAGGGGAAGCAGCATCTGCAAAGGACACCCAAACTCTCCAATAAAGGCCAGGTGTCAAAGCGGCGTCGCACGCCCTCAGCGTGGGCCTTCAGCACGAAGCCGGAGCCGTTGGCCGCCGTCGCAGGGAGCGGAGCGGGACTCCCGCTCGCAGGGGCGCAGCAAACGCCTAAAGCAGGCAAGCCAAAACAATGGGATCGTAACAATTAAAGCATCGTAAAAGCGGTGAGAAGTGAGACAGCGGCGTCCTTCCAGAACAGAAGGGGCCCTGAACGGGGAGGTGCGACCCAGGGGAAACAAGGGATGCCTTCACCAGTGGTTTTTAAAATGTTCTGTGTTTACACTGTGACAACAAGGGCCAGGGCAGCTTGGCTCGCGCTCAGGACTCTGTCTCCTCCCTCCCCATTCTTCCTCCCCTGAAGAGCAGACACGGCAATTTCCAAGCCAGGCTGCCCGGCCCCGTGTCACGGGCGCGTACAATCAAAACACAATGTCAGGTTTTACGGTGGGACATTAATTCCTCCTTCGTGGACGTCAGCGGCCGGCACTAGAGCCGAGCAGAGAACACGGAAGAGGCACCGTTCCTGTGAATCCGGAAAGGCGTGTGCGTGCGTATGTGTGTACGGTTGTGGGGTGCTTACACCCAGGGCTGGGGGGGAACACATTACAGGCTGCCGTACGGCCAGCGCCAGCTCCCTGGAGGAGCTACTGACTTTACGTGGGGCAAAGCAGTCTCCTACGTCTCCAATGAGTTACAGAGGAGCCACGTGCACGGCTCTTGCCATCCCAGAGGTCAGAGCAGGGACTAAGGATGACCCTGGTGCTCTTGCGCAGTACTACGGGGTGAAAGCTGGCAGCAACAGGAACCAATACGCTTCCTGGCTGTTCCAGCATTTGCCAGAAGCCTCCTGGCTCTCTCTGTGATTCACCCCCTCGTAGAAGCTGTTGGGAGCAACAGGCTTATCCCCTGCTTCATCCTCCCTGGAGAGATTTCCTCACCAGACAGGTTGGGACAGGCTTGGTGCCTGCCAGTGAGCCCCGCTCCTGCCTGTCAGCTGGGTACAGAGACATTCGGGAAGCGTATCCGGACGCGGCTGCACGGCAGCGCAGTCTCTGGCTCTGACGCCAAGTGCAGCACGCCACGAGTCAGCCCTGGTACAGCGCCGACGGCGCGCAGCCCACTGGCACGAGCAGGGACACGCAAGCAGCGGTCACCTCGCTCCCCTGGCACAACTCACCTGCGATCTGCTTCATGAAGGTCATGCAGACGCCGTCGGCCCCGAGCACCCCGCTCTTCACCAGCTCCCGCAGCAACCACACCAGCTGGGCAGAAAGGGAGAGATCAGTGCAGCTTTCGCCGCAGCCTCCCCAGCGACACCTCTCCCCCCACACCGCGGCTGCCTCGGCCGGCAAACGCCGCCACGTTTCCCTTCCAAAGGCGAGTCCTTAACGTGGAGCAAAGGAGCTCCACCGGTGCCGCCTGCCCCCCAATTCCCTCCACACTCAAACGCCCTCTGCTCATCCTCTGCCTCGTCGGTGTGAAAAGAGCCATTCTGGGGAGAAGAACCTTCTCCTCACCTGGGTCCGACAGGTGTCCTGCAGCTTCAAGTACTTCTCCATGAGAATATGGTTGATCTTGTTAAGAACGATGTTCATGCCATCTCGGCTCACCAGTGCCAAGTCCCGGTAGCACTGCAGCAGAGAAGAAGAGCGGGAGATGGTTACAGAGGAAGGACCGTCACGGAAAACTTATAATGGTTTTATCAAACCTGACCAGATAACAGCAAATAAACGCATCCCAGGGGAAGAACATCAAGGCAGGCAGACTCCCGCGGGGTGACCTGAATCGGCATCCCAGGGCCAGGCAGGGAGAGCCATTAATCCTCTGGGGCGTTATAAACCCACAGCGGGACTCACTGGATTTAGCCCCAGGAGCCAAAGGTGTCTCACTCCAGAACAGCCATCGCCGGGTGTCCCTGTCCCCTCGTCCCAGCCTTCCCTGCACCCTGCCACAGCTCTGGAGACACCAAGGCTAGAGAGAAAAGACAGACAATGGTCCTTCAGGAAGGATCAGTTAATAAACAGTCACATCCAGATCGCTTAAGCCCCCACTGCTCCAATCTTCCTGGCACCAGTGACAACTGGAACCGCACTGGAGATGCCCGCAGGACTTGGGGTCACTACGATGTGATGCTGGTTCGGTACGGCTGCACGGGAGCACCACGGAGATGCAGGAGCGGAGGCAGATCGTCCCCACGCCACCTGCTCCCGCAAGACTTCCGAGGTCAGACAGAGCTGAATTTGGAGACAGTCTGGCTCAAAACCCCGCTACCACGTTGGCTTTTTTTCGGGTTAGAAATCCAGACATCCTGCCCGTGGTCCAAACCAGCAGATTTGGTGGGGCCGCGCTATGGGATCGTAGGGAGAGGAAGGATTTTCTCCACTCTCGTCTGTCACCAGCAGCCAGACAAAAAGCTGGCCAGAGAGCAAAGGTGCCGGCTCTCCCTTCCCCTCTGGGCAGGACAGCAGGGGGTGGAGGATGATTAGGAAGTAATTTGCTAAGTGGTTCTGCATGAATGTTAATTTGTGCCAGTAAATGTCATGATATTCCAGAGAGCAGGGGTCTGGTCTCTGCATCCTCCTTTAGAGAGTTAATGAGGCCTCAAAAGATCTCTTTGATTAGACTCCCTGTGCTTTCTCCCTCCCTTTTTCATATAGCACTGTGTAAAATATATATATATAAAAAAAAAAATCACAAATAAATAAAGAAAACCCAGAATCCAAGAGGGATAGACTCTTTGGGGCCTTTAATTGCTTTTGAAATGCTAAATGAAAACCCACAAAGCAGAGCCAGACTCAAAGTCTCCACACAGACGAAGGACTACCTGCCCAGGAATGCACAACATCTCCCTCCGCTGCATCAGCTGTGAAAAAGAAAACGCATACATCACACCAACGGGGAAAATGCAGGGGATAGAGCTGGTCCAGGCCACAGCCGGCCGGGAATCACGCGGGATATGCCAGGTCCCCTGTGGTCTGCCCAAACTCAGACAAAGCTTTGACTCTGTTTGGAAAACGCCGGTGTTGTCAGGTCCCTACCCTGCCTGGATCCTACCTCCTCTGCCTGGCGACGGGATTATGACCACCCATCGCCCCTGGCACATCCCTCTCGCAGGCAGGTGCACTTCTGCACCCTTAGGAGCAGCGATGAGATTAATATTTTTCATCTTAGTAGCTTTTCCTGGTGGTCAGTAGCTTCTGCGTTCAAAGAATTCACGCTTTTCTGGGTGAAAGGTCCAGGCTTTGGTTTTCTGCCAGATGTGTGCAAGGTGCAGTGGCCACATCTGCATTTAAAGCCACCAAAAGGTGCTGCGATACGGCCCTGAGCGCGCGGATTAGTCCCTGATGGGCCGGGCTGATTCTGGCAGCATCCTCAGGAGAAGGGCTGGAACAAAGAGCTAGAAGAGACTCTAAGGGATTTACTTCTGGTTCAGTATTTAAGTCCCAGGAGGAAGGACACCATAATCCTATGACCTGGGGAAGTTTGGCAGCTCTTCCCCTTGTTTACTGCATATTTCCTCAAATCCCATAAGCAAACACCGCAGAAAACCAGAACTCAAACCGCACCTCTGATGTTGCGGATCCTTGGCCCAAGGTACAACCGGCCAGAGGAGAACAAGTCCCATTTTACCACGGTCACGGCAATACGGCATGTCACCGACCGGTTGCTCAGACGGGTCAGACTGGACCCCTGCCTAACAGCCTGCGGCACGATAATCCAAAGGAAGGTGCTTGGAAAAAATCTCCAGGGCTCCAGCAGGCAGGGGGTGGGGAGAGAACCTGAATTTCTTGATTACTGCCAAGGCTGCAAACAATCCATCGCCTCCTCCCCGCTCTCGCCAGATCGGAGCCGCCGCTCGCACCGGCCGTTTAATTAACAGGAAGGAACGAATGATAAATGTTCGCTTTAAATGAAGGGAGATGAAAAATAAAAGACAACAGCCATCGAGTGGAGGAGACAGACCCTCTCCCGCCCAGCACCGGGGCAGAAGAGGCACAGGGCGGACAGACGCCGGAGGAGATGTCAGGGAAGCGCCGCGTTCATCTGCGGGGAGGGCTCCGCGCACTCTGATCCCGGAGCAGAGTGTTAATTAAAGTGAGAGGTGCCAGGCGGAGGAGGGAGATGTGACGGATCAGTTGCTGTCACTTTGATATTTGATGGCGGTCAAGTGTCCCTCCTCACAGCTGGACAAGTTTAGCACAGCTAATCTCTCCCGGCTGGAGTGTCAAGGCAACAAAGGGGGAGGAGGAGACCTGCGTGCTTCAGCCGATCCTCCGCCGCGGCGAGGGGAGGGCTGCGCCACCATTTCTTTAATCCATCAGCGAGGGGACAGGGCAGCTCAAGCCCTTTCCCCCCTCAAAAAAGGAAGAGAGATGTGTTTTAAACAGCCTCTCCAGGGGGGAAGAGGGGGTACCGCCAGCTCCCCTCCGTGCGCCAGCAGATGCAGGTGGGGGACGGCGAGGCCACGGTGCGAGACGAGCCGGATCCGCACGCGGGGGACAGACATCCACTGAAGAAATACAAGATGACCAAGCAGATGGCGGGAGGTGCCTCTGCTGGCGTGCTGGGACTGGAGCCTGCTGGGCTTCTAGGGCAACAAGCGCTAAAATACCCTTGAATGCAAACATGGTCAGCTCCAATATCCCTTTTTTTGGAGCAAAATAACAGATCCCATGAGGATGGTGAAGCCATTGTGGGGTATGCTTGATTCAGTACCACTTCCACACCAACCTCACGGCATTCGATGTTCGCGTGCTGACACCCAAGGTTGTCAATCTTCATCCATGACGGATATGGCTATTGCAGACAAACAGGGCTGTGCTGAGCATCCCCGGACCCGTGGGCTTCTCGCTGGAGGCTGAAGAGAGCCCTGCCCTCTGCGTGACGATTTCAGAGCTCTCTCTCGAGTCTCACAAGATGCTTTATCAGTCAGGCAAACGTTATCCCCTCTTCACAGGCAGGGAGCAAAGAGAAGGAGTAACTCCCCCCCAAAAAAGCCTGGTAGAAAATCACTGCCTGGTTTCCTGTCCTTGCTGTCTGGATGCAGGGCAGGTGGCAGCAAGAGATGACATCAGAGTCCAGCAGACTGGCAGATCCAATTACTCCCTAAGACAAGTAACGTGCTCCGAAGAGCAGATCTGACAAGAGCAGGAGGACCAGCCACCTCTAATTAACGCGGCCATGAGCAGCAAAGCATGCCCCCAGCCTGCCATCTCGGAGAGACGGCGTCGGTGCCTGCCAGCAGCTCGGTCGCAAAGGAGACAGACCGCTCACCCCTTCGCTCCTCTTTGCCGGAGGAGACGACCGGAGGGGAACGTGCTGGGCAGGTTTATCCCGATCCCTCGCAGTGGGACGGCCAGCGAGTGCCGTGCGGATGGGACGCTGGAGCATGCCGGACTCGCTCAACCTTTGCTTCCAGCGTATGGAAGCACCTGCCCCACGAGTCTTACGCTCAGTTAACCACGTCCGGATACTCCCCTGCCGCATCCCAGCTGTGGTCCACCACATCCTAGAGGGGAGAAGAGGATTTTATTCGATGTGGAGGAGGTTCACCCTTCGGAAGACCATCCTGGAGAGCGCTGCTAGTCAGCAACTAGAAATACTCTTTGGCTCCCGCAGTGTCTTGGAGACAAGGATGTGTTCAGCGGTGCTCCGAGCTTCAGCTGGATTCAGCTTCTCCAGCTTTACAAGACTTGTGCTCAGCGCAGGAGGCGGAATCGGGCCAGGACAGCAGGGCTGGGGACTTCTGCGGTCAGGGTTTGAGAAGGCGTTAAGCCAACAAGGAGACAGAGCAGAACACAGCCGTCTAACCTGTGAGAAACCTGACTCGCACCAGCACCGTAAGCAATCAGGCCTAAAGACTCCCAGGAGAAACGTGCTTTGCTTTCAAGAGGTGATTTCTGGGGAACGGAGCTGTACCTTCACTGACAAGGACTGTCCCATCTAGCAGCGCCAAGGCAGCCATGAGTTCCAGGAGCTAATGCGGATCTGTCGCTTTGGTGGAGAGAGCTCATAGCTCACAGCAGTGATTAAATCAAGAGAGAAGATTGCATGAGTCACCTTCGGTCCAGCGCAGCGCCAGGATTTACAAAGCATCCCTAATGGCACGCCACTCAACCGCGCTTGCGGCAGACCCTTCCCGACTTCAAGAGTCCACTTCAGCCCTTTAAAATTCCACGCGACACCTGTTAACTGAAATGCACCCAAACAAGGACCCCCGGGTACCGCTCGCCACGCACGGCCCTTCCAACAGGGCTTTTGTTTGCCCTCGTAGCTGCTACAAATAGGTCTGGTTTCTACAACAAAACATCATTTTCATCTCCCTCCCAAGCACCCCCAGTTTGTAGCAACGGTGCCAATTCCACATCCAAGATCTTTAGAATACAAAACATTCATCTTCCCGCAGGTGAGCAATGACAATTTTAAAATCACGGTTTACAGCGTCGTTAAAGAGAGTTGTTTAAAAATTAAATCCGGTCTGCGAAATTAATAGAGGTGGACTGCTAAAAAGCAATTTTCTCCAGTGATTGAACATGTTCCTCCTCTAGAATCTAGGTGATTATTTCTGTCGGCATCTACATCTGGCTTCCAGCACGCAAATCCGTTCTGGGCCTCCGAAGACAAGGCAGAAACTGGGAAAGGCCTTACAGTTTCTTGAAGAATCAGTACTCGCCTCCCACGGCGAAAAACAATTAATTTTAGGGCTGTGAAAGAATCCAGCCGAGCTCCCTTCCCCGGTGGCAGTATCTGCATTCCCCTGAGCAGCAGCTGCTGCAGCCCCTGTGCCACGTGGACGCAACAAACCCAGGAACGGTCCAAGCAAAGTCATTGCCCCGCTACAATAAACACTGCTCAGCGCCGAGGGATCCAGCCAGGCGCCTTCCGACGCCTGCACCAGACCCAAAACATCCACAGCTCCGAATCCCCCGCTGCCTGGAAAGCAAAAAAATAATCTCTCGTGGACAAACTTTCCGCACGGTCGTGCCTTACCTTCTGTGCCTGAGCAGGTTCGGTCAAGACCAGAGTGAAAAGACCCAGGCAGATCTCCTCGTGCTGGGGGGTTCCTTTACATATCTGAGAGAGAAAAACGCAAGCGCCGCGGGTGAGCAGGTGAGACGGGACGTTAGGGGAAGGTCAGTAAAGCAACAGAAGAAGGAAACCCCTCTCAAGCCCACCAAATGGGTGGGCAACGGAGCACCCAGCAGCCCGCTAGGAATTCACAGCAGGATCACAAGGGAATAGAGAAAACAGCCAGCGTCTCTCTGACATTTGTACCCCGTTGCAAAGTTAATGCCGGTGCAAACATTTCAGTTTGCTTTTTCAGAGCTTTCCAGTGGTTTTGATTGGACCACTTCAGGGTATCTCGATACCGAGGGGCAACAAACCCCCAGACAAGAACAGCAGCAGATCCCTGAGCCCCGTCCTGCGGCCGGGGACCTGCCCGGGCTCTTCTTACAGACTTTCCTACAACCTGTTCATCAAGCAGGGAAGCATGTCACGAGCTTTAGAGCCCTGACATCCAGCCTGGGTTGCCGACCTTTTCCCGTTAAGGGAAGGCAACTCTGTACCACTGCCTCCAACAGCCCAAGGTGTTCTGGGGAGGAAAAAATGCAACCAACATGTCTGAGAGCCCATTAACATGTCACACGACCAGTTCTCCTTATACGGTAACATCTGCAGCTTGCTGGCAAGTATTTTAAGACTATGCAGAATTAGAAATAAATGCTCCATCCTTCAACAGAAAGGCTGAACCTGCCCTTTCCAGTGGTCTGGAGTCCGGCTGTTTGGAGGCCAGGAAAAAGCTGATGTGAGCAGCGCAGGGGTACAAAAATATAGGAGAAATGCAAACGCCGCCGGCAGCACACACACAGCGACAGACTGTGCGTGTGTGCACACGTACGGAGCACTCATACGCTGTGAAAGACACAGATTTCAGCAAGCCATTGCACTGCAGGTTGGCCTCCAAATAGGTGATTAAGACAAGGATTAAAGCCGCGACGTTGTTTCGTCTTTTAACTGTAACAGCTCTGGGAATCCTCGACAGGCTGAGAGCAGCGAGAGCGCAGCAGGCTCCGTTCCCCAGCCTCTGCCTATCTGCTTGTTCTTTGAGCCTCGCACGCCCGCTCCCTCAGACAGAGATGTGTGCAGGGACAATATCCCATGAATTCTTTCATGCAGGCAGGATTTCTCATCTCTCAAGGAGACGACACTTACGTGAGCGTTGAGGGCATCGTTAGCTTCCCTCTCCGACAGCCCGTTGGTTAGCGAAGTCACGATGCCCACGCATCTTTCTAGTCTCTGAAAGGGAGAAAAGACAAACGTCACAAACTTGAAAGAACAAGTACACCCCAGCACATCCTCCCCGACACAAGATACAGCCGAGGCTGCTTTGACCCCCACCCAAACACCTGAACAGACAGAAAACCAGCCAGCGACGCAACAGCCGTTCTTGGCTCACGTCAGGGCTCCGAACCTCCTGCCAGCTGGAGAAGCCAACGCTTCATCAACGTTCATTTATTCGCAGGTTTGGGTTTTAAATACTTGGCTCACGCCACTCGAAGAGCCAAAAAGTAAATGTGCGATTATTCAGCGATACTAATACTGATGTCACTTCGATACGAGGCCAAGACGCAGCCGTGCAAAAGCAGAATTTGAGGTGGGGTTGTCAATCCTCGCTCTGAGAACGGAGCTGCACCCCGAGATGATGAGCTGCGCCCGGCTCCCCCAGCGCAGGGAAGGCAGAGCCCGGCATCCAGCAGCTCCGCAGTGCGAGACCCACCGCTCCCATCCGTGTGGGAACCCCGAGCCGCGGGGCAGCAGCCTGGAAACCTTCTGTTCTCATCACTTAACATCTGAGCAACTTCTGGCTGAGAATAAACAGCAGGAGCAGATGTTTGCACGCAAGCACCCCGAGGGATGAAGTGATGGGAAGAGCCACAAAGTCAGGACTGGTGAGTTACAAGAGCGCAGGCGTGAAAATACCAGAGAAGCAAATGGCAAAGGCTTCCACTCCACTTGAGAGAATTCAGAGAGTTGCCCCCTCTTCACGGAGGACGTGAGCAGCCCCACGTAGAAGTGGTTTCTTCTATCCGGCGGACTGGGAACTGGTGTCAGCCGATTCCCTGACTCTGGTGCGGGGAAAGCGTGAGCAGAGCGGCGTGACTCCGGGCACGCCACATCCTCTCCCCACCTCGCGGTGCCATCTCAGGGACGGCGAGAGAAGGGCCGCATGGACTCGCAGGCTCACCACGTGCTCTCGCAGCAGCGATGACACCCGAGAGACAGGTGGAGAGGAGGGTTCTCGGCTGTCAGAGCAACAGCGGCTCGACCGCAGGGCTCCTTTAACGCCGGGGTCTCGCTCTCACGCTACAACTTGCACGGCGAGACGTTGTTCTAAATTAAACTCCTCCATAAACAGCTCCGTTGCTGCACGAGGGAGGTGTGCTCTGCCTTCTTCGCTGGTGCCACCACTTCCACACCAGAGCTGCGGCCATGGCTGGATCGTTTCGGCCACGGCAACGGCTCGAGGGTCCCTGGCTGCTGGCACAAGGAGGTCTCGCTTTCCTGGAGTTTCCTTGGAGCCTACAGTTAACGGAGCGGGTGACCTGTTTGCCCCAAGGAAAAGCGGCAAACGCAGCCTAAGACAGGCAATAAGCAGGTTACAAGAAGGTTATTTCTACAAAGTCACTTTTTGATTAAAATGCAAACACATCACACCGATTATGGAACTGATTAGCGACTCCTTTGCATATCAAAGGGGCTGCAGCGAAGAAGCTATTGAGAAAGAGGTCAACAGTTCTCCACTCCAAGGCAATATGAAAGAAGATGTACTGGTCAGTAATGCAGAGATAATGCCTTTGTGAAACCGGCTTTGTTCCAGGCCGAGCGATGGCATTATGAAAGAGCAATGGGGCAAAACCCATGAAAATCTCAAATCTAAAGCAGATGAATTATTTGAAAGGGAAGACAAGATCCAGCGGCTGAAAAACAGAGTTTGAAAAATCCCAGTGAGAAATAAGACAACTTGTTGGCAGATAATGCAGCCAATGAACCACCAGAAGAGCTCTGCAAGGAAGTTCAGTGTCAAATAATGTCTTTGATCTGAGACCCGCTGACGGACTTGCAGGATCGGGGTTGAGTATTCCCTTCTTGGGATAAACGGGAGATGCACCAACTCACTACTGCCAGGTACAGAGGTTATTTGAAAACAGTATTTCTACCTTTGAGCAAGTTTAGAGTTCTTGTAAAAAGCTCTGCCGCCTCTACCAAAACCCACAGTGGATCGAGACGACGATTTCCTTGTGTTACCACCTGGCACGAGATAAATTTTTATGTGCTCCAGTCCTTCCAATCACACTTTTCTCCCCAAAACAGATGTGTTCAACTTACTGCCACCAGCAGCTCCGACCGCTACTAGAGGGAAAGACTGGAGGAGGTTTTTCCCAAAACATGGCAGCCTGTTTACTGCGAACACTCGATGCGCAACGACCAGGCACGGTTTTTCCTCTGTATGCGCCGTTTCCTGTTTGTTGGAGTCTTTAACACAAGAAACACGAAACTTGTGACAGTAAATCCATCAGCGCTCAGGAGTATAATTAAATACCCGAACCAGTTTCTCCCAACTGACTGCGCTTTTAGTCAAAAGAGCTGCTTTCCAGTGGTTTAAGAGAGGCACGGGAGGAAGGTTTGCCGGATAAAAATGGCTCTAGGAAGTCTTCTTCTGGTGCTTGTGTTTGCTCAGATGCATCAACTTCACCAAAAGCGAGTTCCACCACGCTCACTGACCCGTGGTGGCTCCTTCCCAGACCCGATGCTCTCAGTGAAAGCTCCGGGTGAGAGTGACCTGGACCCCAGGAGACCCGTTTTGGTAGCCCAGAGCCGATTTTCAAGCCCATCCGAAGCTCCCGGCCATACTGGGCTCGCAGAGTTGCACGGGTCTGAAGCTGGGAATGTTCTGTCCAGACCTGGACAGGACCCAAAACACACACGGGGACTGACGAGTGCTTTGAAGAAATATAAATACACTCCAAATGGCAAAGGACAGTTTCCAGACCTTGAGACCTAGTTATTCCAGTTACCACCCTGTTTTTCTCCTGCAATTGAAATCCAACGTGATTTTTTTTTTTGTCTGTACCACTTCACGAGCCCCAAATACATTCGTTTCCATCACACAATAAATAACCAGTCTCTCCCACAAGTCTAGCAGTTCACGAGAGCATGGCCGCCCCTGTGGCACCGGGGCAGTCGGCCCTACACCAGCTTGAGGAAGATCCCTGAACACTTGCTGAGTTCACCCTGTGAACCAGATGCAAATCAGCCTTAGAGAAGGGCCTGAGCAATGCGGCCGCCTCACCCGAGGCCCTGCGCTACCGGCTCTTCCACAGCTCCTCCACACCAGGAACTTCCCAGTTGTCCTGGGAAGACCCCAAACCTTCCCCACCTGTAAAAGAACCAGCTCTCTTTTCCCGGTGCAGGAAGAAAAGCTCAATGGGAACTAGGACAGAGCTGTGCAATTTGGGCCCTGGAGAACACAGGTCAGAAAGTTTCCCGGACAGTGGAAAGATGAGTCCTGTCGGTGCTCAGGCATCAGGGAAGCTTCATAATCCCACTCCACAACCTGCAGCCACGCTGCCCAAGCACGGCCGGGGCGAGGCAGGCAGGGAGACCCCGGCTGGGAGGTGGTTTCTGCTCAGAGCGAGCCCCCTCCCCACACAGGGACGGGCAAGGGGAGCAGCATGTGGCACCCCGAGCCCCTAACCCCCCCCTGGAGCCCCCCTGCCCCAGGCACCTACCTCCTCCAACTCATCCTTGGCATCCAGAAGAGTGGAGACCAGCAACTTCCCTCCTCCTGCTGTTCCCCCCTTCCCCTTCTGCATCTCCATGGCTGGGGCCGGGGGGAAAGGGGGCAGGGCAGCCCCTATCCAGGGGGCTTTGCCTCAGAGGAGCCCCCCCTTTTTGCTTAGCGATCCCCCCCCACCCAGCTCTTCCTCGTGGTGGTGGGGTGTT